>JADRCD010233702.1:21525-36969 GCA_019843815.1 Montemys delectorum | reverse complement strand
TATGGTGCCCTGTAAAATTTTTGTAAGATTCCCACTTACCTCCCCTTTATTACCAATCTGATTTACCTGTTCAAAGACTTGTAATGGGTAACCAGTCTGTTGATTAGTCTGAAAGTCTGTTTGCTAATCAACAGCAAAGCAACTTTGCCCCAAAAGCATATCCCTATCCTAAGCTTGATTCCCAGCTGCATGATTAGCGTCTGCCTGTTCATATTCCAAGGGGAGGTAGAAGGTTCTAAATGGCTATTTTTAACTTGTTCTTCAATTAATTTGGTAGCTGCCTCCAATTTCTCAGAGGATAAAGACCATTGAGGAACCCACACGGCCTCCTCCGTAAGCCAGGGACTGAACACCATGAGCACGGCTGCCGCCCCTGCGGTGGGGGAACTGTGGCCTCTTTCTTCAAGATGGAGGGGCTTTGACAAGCGCTGGCAACGTCACCGACGACCTGCAGTTGTGGCTCAACGATCACCGTCGGGCCAGGCACAGCGCTTCCTCCCACTGACCCTCGCCCCACTCCTCGGGGCCGCCTCGTCGAAGCTCGCCCCTGCGCACGCCCGCCCGCTCATCCGCCCACCCGCCTGCCTGCCTGCCTGCCTCTCCCCAGCCCTTCACCGCGCCACTTGGCTCGGCTCTGGAGTCCACTCCTGCCGGAGCAGCCTCGGTGCCAGAAAGGCTTGTAACATTTTTCTTTTATCTTGCTTTGAAAGGAAGGAGTCCAAACCGCACCAGCCCTCATAGGGCAGAGAAGCACGGGGGATTACAGCTGGAACTGCTATCTGGGAGTTCGCAGCTGGCTGGGAAGCCGTGGTTCCCATTCCCCGCCTCCTTTCGCTTTCGATTTTGCGGAGGCGGCCCATCTGGATGGTAGCTTTCCCAGCAGGCTGCTTTTTCATCTAGGTCTTCTTCCTCGAAGGGACTTAGTTCCTCTAACTCTGAGCTACCAAGCCCCAAAACCTCTAGTTCCTTTATCGGATAAAGATATTTCTTTTCTGAGGCTATTCTCTCCCTACACTTCTCTCCCAGGGCGTGCTTTCCCTCATCTCTCACTTCCGTGAACTGAGCATCCTTGAAAGGGCCTATCTTCGATTTAAGCATGCCTTTTCTTTTTTCTCTCTGAGCTCCTAACCTCTTATCCCGCTCTGTTTCTGACATGCTGTCTTGTAAGCAAAATGAAACCAAAAGAACAAGACCAAACATACCTCTCAGAGCGTACCTTTGCCCTGCAGTTCTGAATCCTCTCCGTAGCTTGGAGGGTCCCCTCGGTGCCGGCGATGAATTCCCGCCGGGTTTCGGTGCCATCTGTGATCCGCGAAATTTGTCTTGCTGGCAAGAACACACGAGGACACACAGGATCCTTCTGCAACAATCATTTATTACATCTTCAAGAGGGTGACCCCCAAGCCCCGAAAAGGTACTGCTTATATATGCCTTGGAGCGGCGTGTTCACCTCTGATTGGCTGTTTACTCAGGAGCGCATTACGCCCCGGGATGGGCCGTGACTTGGCGCGAATTCTGCTAGCACCTGCGCAAATCACCTGTAAACTTGGGAGAGCACCGGATGTCAGCACCATCTGCTGGCTATCACTGCTCACCGCGGCTCTCTACAGTGAACCAATGAGTTTATCAGGGTTTCTTATAGGAGCATGAGTAGCATTCAGACAGTTGCATCACTCAAGGGTCTCCTAGGAAGCTTACGGGCAACAACATTACCAAAGGGCCCCAAGCCCCAGTCAAGCATTCGGCTCATACAACTGCAGAGAAGGGAATGGTCTGTGAAGGATTTTGTGAAGGCTTGTAAACCTCATGAGCCTCACTTTGAGCTCCTTTCTCTCTCCATGAAGGAATGTTAGTAGCCCCCTTTTCATGAGGGCCTACCTCACATTGGTGATCACAGATTCTCTGATACAAGACAGCAAAGGGGGTGTCTAGTACAGAGGAAGCAGTTGCACATATGCAGAGATAGGAACCCCAGGATAAGCATAAAATTTGCATTTGCACAAGAATTAAAGGAGACTTCTAAAACCCAAAAAGGTATCCTGGATGATGAAATTCTGATTACTGGCTTGATTCAATAGCTATATCCCAGATTCTAAAAGATATACAATAGGATTAGATTTGTCCTTTGACTTAGCCCATAATGAATAACAAAAGAAGCATGCTAAAACACAATGGTTTTTTTAAAGCCCCCCCAAAAAATTCCTAGAGGTTTCATGTGAATTATGAATAACCTCTACGGGAATGACCTAGCTGTTTCCTCATGGCCTACTGTAAACAGATGTTTGCACATGATGAGCACAGCCAAGACAGGACAGGAAGTAGGTGTGGAAGGAGAAAAGTGTGGCTTTTCACCCTGGGAAGCAGCATCATGAATCTGGTGCTCAGATTCCCCATGGACTCTTTTCTAAATACTTCCATAACAGGAGAGGATAGTGTGTCCTTACATGAACATCATCACAGACATCAGCAGCATCCTCAATGATTGACAGCTAGGAGATGATGATGTATTTATCCAGGTAGTAGAGGGCATAGAAAAGGCTTCTTCAAACACTTACCAGGCTCAGAGAAATAAGTATAGAAAACCTCAAGTGGAATTAGTCTACAAACGGATAAAAGAATCAAAACAAAAGTACATTTTCTAGTGCTATCATGTTGTTTTCTTCAAGGGTTATCGATATGTTTTAAGGAAATATTATTTACAACTACATAAATTTATTTTCTGCAGGGCTATTTTAAATTTGTAAGAGAATACTTATTTATTTATCTTTATTTTGTGCGAGTAGTTGTTTGGGCTGCATGTTTGTCTGTGCACCATATCATACAGTACCCGTGGAGACCAGAATGGGACACTGTATCCTCTGGAAGTGGAACTACAGGTAGTTGTTAGTCGTCTTATGAGTTCTGAGACTCAAACATGTGTCCTCCAGAAAACCAGCCAGTGCTCTTAACTCCTGAGCCCTCTCTCCATCCCCTACTTTGATTTCTTTTTTACAACATCTTTTTTTTAATCACTTTACATCCCTATCTTAGCCTCCCTCCCTGACAGTCCCTCTCATATACCCTTTACGCTTCTCCTCTGAGAGAGTGGAGGTTCCCCCCCCACCTCGATATCCCCCAACCCTGGTATATCATCTCTGCAGGGCTAGGCTCTTCCTCTTCCACTGAGGCCAGAAAAGACAGCCAAACTAGACAAACAGGCTCAACAGACAGGCAACAGCTTAATGGGTAGCCCCATTCCAGCTCTTCAGTACCCACATGAAGACTGAGCTGTATATCTGCTACATTTTGGAGGAGGGCCTAGGTCCAGCCTGTGTATGCTCTTTGGTTGGTAATTTAGTCTCTGAGAGCCCTGAAGGATCAAGGTTAGTTGACTCTGTTAGTCTTCCTGTGTAGTTCCTATCCTCTTGAGGAACCTCAATCCTTCCCCCAACTCTTCCATGAGTTCCCGAGCTCCATCCAATGTTTGGCTATGGGTCCCTGCATCTGTTTGAGTCAGCTGGTTGGAGCCTCTCAGAGGGCAGCCATGCAAGGCTTCTGTCTGCAAGCATAACAGAGTATCATTAATAGTATCAGGGATTGCTATGTGTCCCTGAGATAGGTCTCTGGTTGGGCCCATTATTGCTTGACCATTCTCTCAGTCTCTGCTCCATCTACCAGCTCTGCATTTCTTGTGGGCAGGATAAGTTTGGGGAAGAAAAATTTGTGGTTGGGTTGGTGTCCCTATCGCTCCACTGAGGTTCCTGCCTCACTACAGGAAGTACCCTCTTCAGGTTCTGTATCCCCACTGCTGTGCTGCTGTGTGTCTCAGCTAAGGTCACCCCCATTGATTTTTGGGAGTCTCCCCTAACTCAGGTCTCTGGCACATACCCCACCCCTCTGCCAACTGCAGATTCCATTCATTCCCATGGCTATCTGGCCATTTTCCCTTTCTCTCCCCACACCTGATCCTGAAACCCCTCCACATCCCCTCTTCCACCCAGTTCCCTCCCTCCATCTGCCTCCTACAACTATTTTATTCCCTTTTCTAAGTGAGATTCAAGTATCCTCGCTTGGGGTTACCTTCTTGTTTAGCTTCTTTGAGTCTGTGGAGTGTAGAATGGGTATCCTGTATTTTATGGCTAATATCCACTTATAAGTGGGAACATACCACTTTTGGGGACTGAGTGGCCTCACTTAGGATGATATTCTCAAGTTTCATCGATTTGCCTGAATATTTCATGATGAACTTGTTTTTAATACCTGAGTAGCATTCCAGTGGGTACCACATATTCTTTATCCATTCTTCAACTGAGGGACATCTAGGTTGTTTCCAGTTTCTGGATATTATGAATAAAGGTGCTATAACCAAAATTTATAAAGAACTCAAGAACCCAAATAACCCCCCTAAGAAAGGGGTACAGAAGTGAACAGAAGCTAACAGGAATCTGGAATGGCTGAAAAACACTTAACGAAATGGTCAAAGTCCTTAGTCATCATGTAAATGCAAATACAAACAACTCGGAGGTTCCGTCTTACACTGGTCACAATGGCTAAGATCAAAAACTCAAGATATTGCACATGCTGACTAGGACGTGGAGCAAGGGAAACACTCTTCCATTGCTGGCAGGAGCACAAACTAGTACAACACTTTGGAAATCAATTTGGTGGTTTCTCAGAAAACTGGGAATAGTTCTACTTCAAGATCCAGCTATATCACTCCTGGGCATATACTCAAAAGATGCCCCACTATACCACAGGGACACTTGCTTGACTATTTTGAATTTTCTAAATGAAGTGTTTCCTTCTCTTTTCCTATTCTCTGCTCCCCAGCATCATCTAGCACTCTATCATCCAACTTTTCCAGTCTATTAGAGGAGATAAAAGGCACACCTAGCCAGAGAGAAAGCTGGAAATAGATGCACCCAGAGCTCATTGTGCTCCATTTTCCAGATCTTGCTGCAAACTGTAGATGGGATGAGAGGGAGGCCATCAGGGCTCTGACACCCAGACAAGGACTGCACTTCTTTGGCACAGTCCATGGAAGTCTGAGGCTTGTCGAAGTAACTTGGCATGTCATTTGGTGCCACATCCAGCACGGAACAGGAATGAGGTGTCCCTGACAGATGGAGATGGTGAGGCAGATGAGCCTGAGGTTCAGCTTCTGGCTCCCCTCCAGTTTCATATGGCTTCAGTAGCTTGTGGAGTTCTGCATGCCTGGCAGGGGGCATGCAGAGGAAGTAAGACAATAACTGTATTGCCTCAGAGTAGGTATTAGAAGATGCAGTAGTAGGTGGGATTTTTTTTCAATAAAAAGAAATTGGCCAGAATCACAGACTTCACGGGTCCAAGCCAGCACACATTTCTAGAAATCTAGGTGGCATGAAATCAGCCTCTGTGCACATCCCTCTGATAGAAACAGAAGGATCTAGAGAATATATAACAGGTAATAATGCCTCCTGCCTACCCTCTGCAAGATGGCATGTGGCCCTCTCCCCATGCATGGCAAGCAGCCATCTAATAGTGTAGATGGGAGAAATAGATAAAAACTGAATGTTAAGCATTTACCTGCCAGAGAATGCCACACAAAAGACAGTACAAAGGATAATTATTTTGCAAGTTTAAAACTCTCCTCTGGCCAACCTTAGCCGGAGAAGACATACATGTATCCACGAAAAGAAGTCTCACACAAAAGACATTTTACCTTCAGGAAGACAGACTTTGATATGCTAAGTTCATACTATAAATTTGTATTTATGACTCTTAAAATTGTGTGTGTGTATACACATGCAGGTGTGCACGCGCGCGCGCACACACACACACACACACACACACACACACGAGTCCATCCAAACCCTTAGGCATTGTTATGTCTGTATCTTAGTTAGAGTTTCTATTGTTGTGATAAAACATTATCATCCTTGGGAAGGAAAGGGGTTTTTTGTTTGGTTTTGGTTTTCCTGCTTACAGCTCTCTGGACACACTCCATCACTATGGTTAGTCAGAGAAGGCCCCTGAAAACAGTCACTAAACCAGGTACCATGGAGAAATGCTGTTACTGGTTTGTTCCTTATGGTTTGCTCAGCCTGCTTTCTCCTAGCATCTTATAGCAGGACCGCCAGCCTGGAAACGGCACCACCCCTCACTAGCTGGGCCTCCTGTAGGAATCATTTCCCCATAAACTGACCTGTAAGGTTCTCTACAGGCCAATCTAGAGAAGGCGTTTTCTTGATTGAGTTTCCCTCTTCCTAAATGACTCTAGTTCATGTCACATTGATATAAAACTAACTGGCATAGTCTGTTTAAAAGAAAATGAAAATAGGAGGGGAAAAAAAAAAAGAAGCAAGGAGAAAGCTCGTGAGACAAGAGGGCTAAATGGGTATTTGTTCTTGGACCGAGCAAGAGAGCTAGGAGAAAGTTGGAGGTGATAATATTTAGAATACCAGTGCTGTTGGACACAGAGCAGGGTGTCTAAGAGGACTCATGGTGTGAGCAGAGGATACAGCAGTACAGCAGAAGCCATCAGCATTAATTATGACAAACATATAGACAATGGAGGCGTTGGCATTTTCCAAATGTGTCCCCAAGCCCATGATGAATGTATGTCTGTGCTCTCCAATGACGGCAAGAAAACTGTTGAGGCATTTTCCACACCCTGCATGATAAGCTTTAAACATTCAGCATTATTTCAGAATCACATTTGACCCTTCTGAAGGCTGGGTTGCATAAATTGTATTTAAAAGAAATGGGATCACAATAGAAAGACCATCCTGACTCTAACTTACCAAGGTGGTTTAGAAACTCATTGACAATAAAGGTACTTGTATCCACTAAGAACTTAAGAATTTTGCTAATGCCATTTGATTTATAAAGCACTGCACCAAATTGGTGGTAACATCTAGGGTATACTGACGTTCAACCTTCCTCATGTGACTATCCCTAATTGGATTCCTCATGTTATGGTGACCCCTACCATAAAATTATTTTCATTGATACTTCCTAACTGTAATTTTGCTGTTGTTATGAATTGTAATGTAAAAAATACGATGTGTAGGATATTTGATATGAGACTTCCTCTGTGAAAGGGTCATTCAATCTCCCCTCCAAGGGGTCATGACTCACAAGTTGAAAGACACTGATCTAGTAGTATTAGTAGAAATGTATCTTTGGAAGGATACCATTAAACACATACAGGAGACTTTTTCTAAATGTTGCCTATGGGCTAATGAGATAGCTCAGTGGTTAAGAGGACTTGCTACTCTTCCAGATGGCTAAAGTTTGGTTCCTAGCAGTCATATTGTTAGTTCAGTAACTCCAGATCCAGGGTTTCTGATGCATCACACTTCTAAAGGCATCTATTACTCTTGCACACATAAAGATGAATACGGAATTGAAAATAACAAAAATAAAATCTTTTTGAAAGTCCCTTAAAAATATACTTAATTGGGGAAAGAGAGTGGAAGAGTGGGACTAGGGGCAGAGGAGGGCATAAGGTTGTGATCAGGATGTAATGTGAGTGAATTATTTAATAAAGAAGAATATAGTTAACCTCGGGAGATCACACTATTGTCAGCATTATTTTTGGATGCCAGTGTTTGTGAGTTTCCTAGTCTATGCCTTTGAGGGGCTTATTCCTTGTGCAACAGTGATTCTGAGTATTTTTTCCATAAGCCAATGTGTGGGCATTAGAACAGTCTTTCTAATTGTACAAATTGTCCTTGAAGAACTCCAACGGACAGATGTCTAGTAAATGCCCCCAGACCAGAGACAAACCACTCATAGGAGCAGATTGGGGATTCTGAGTATGATCCAAGATCATAAGCATTTGTCATTCACTCCAGTAGCATAAGGTTCACGATGAGCAGGGAGAACTTAGAAATCAAAGCTCTATCATAGAAAAATCCTTTAATCCATAACCCAGTTGTAAACATCTAACTATAACAACAGTTAAACAGGAAGGAAAATATTCTCTCCACATACTGCCTGGAATTACAATTCTGGTGCAAGCTGACTTAAGCCCACAATGGCCACAGTCTGAGTAGAAAGTTATCTCAGACACACAAGAGGAACAAGTGATGGGCAGGCTAGGCTCTGGCTCCTCCAAAGTTGACTGTACACAGAGGTCTTAAAAGTACTGAACAGTGAAGCTCTCTATAATTATCTAGACTTATGCCCAAACCCAACTGTAACATCTCCAGCCAAGCGCATCCAACTTCTGCAGGCATCCTACTTGGGAAAGGAGTCTGTAGGAGGTGGAACTTGGAAATAAGCAGACTGACAACATGACTTCCCAGCTGTAAATTAGGTAGCTGAGGCTGAAGAAGATAAATTACATGGAGGGTCGAGGTAAATTTCCTTATCATTTTCTTACCATAACATTTTGCTTGGGCCCCTAAACATTCTGAAAAAGTCCTCAGAAAGAAGTACTCATGTCTCGTAACTAAATGGATATTTTACAAAATTCTATGTCTGTGTCTTTTGGGGCATGTCTAAGGAGAAAGGTTGATAATGTTCATGAGACTTTCAAAGGTATATGTGGCCTCCTCCCTATACAAAAACATCTTTCTTGCCTCATCTTAAATCTTCAGCTGTTTCTCTGGATCCAGTGGTTTTGGATCTTCTGGAACAACTTTAGAGCTTTAAACTTGTTTTCAAAACTCTATTTTGGAGCTAAGGATATAGAGCTCATTGCTAGAACACTTTCCTAGAACATGCAATACCCTTGGCTCGATCACCAGCATTAAAAATAAATTACTATTATGACTAATGACATCCTCATTGTGTGACACTATTCCTGGGAGAAATGAGCAGATGTCTATTCATTCTAGATTGTGAACACTCAGTAGACTGAATGGACTAAAGTAAAGATACTGCCAAAGTCCATCTTGGCAACCCAGTGACTTTTCTTAAGGTTACTTGCAGGAGTATAGGTGAGGGGTGACTTACAGGAGCAGAAATAATCAAAGACAGCTGCACTGCCACGTTCCCCAGCATGGGTCATGGTTCACAAAAAGCTGGAAAGTCATAGCTTATACACCCTGCAGGCAGCTCCACAGGGTAGATGGTGTCTTTTCCTGGAATCTCAGTTGGTCTCTGCCTCTTTGAGCCTGGGTTATCTAAAAGCACATTTCCTGGGTCCTTGCTGCTTATGTAAGCTTGATGAGGTAGTGGCCTAGTGCAACTGGGTCAGGTTTGGGGGTTTCTAAAAGCTTCTGAGTTGTTTGTACATGAGCCTTAAAACATCTTAACCCTCTAACACTAACCCTGACCCTGACCCTGACCCTGACCCTGACCCTGACCCTAACCTTAACCCTAACCTTGTCTAACCCTAACCCTAACCCTTTAAGACATCCCCAATCTAGTCAGGCAGTGGTGACACAAGCCTTTAATCCTAGCACTTGGGAGGCAGAGGCAGGCAGATTTCTGAGTTCGAGTCTACAGAGTGAGTTCCAGGATAGCCAGAGCTATACAGAGAAACCCTGTCTCAGGAAAAAAAAAATCTGCAATCTTAAGGAGCTTCCTCCAAGGACAGAGTGTTTTATCTTGAAGAAAATTGCCACATAACATCTTTGACCTTCAGAACCTTGACTACTGCTGTGTTAGAACTTGCCATGCTCAGGGTGAGGTTATGCCTCCTCTCCTCCAACCACAGACCTACAGCATGGGCATACGTTCAGTAAAATCAAACGACTATCATTGGCTCCCAGAAGACAGCCAGTGTACTGTCCATTTACACGCTGGATGCAAGAATTTGATAAGAATCTCCCTCACTTGTAAGGCAGTGAACACAAGTGTACCAATGGCCATAAAATAGAGTTGTACATTCTCACAAATCATTGTTTGCATGGAGAGATATGGCTACTAGGTCCATTTTGTGAGGCATCACCTTTCACCATGGAGATATATTAAAATAAATTCATTTTATTATTAGAAAAGCATCACATAATAGCAGTCAAGCACCTATTTTCATGTTGAGATGCATAGACATTTTTCATATAACTTAGATTAAAAAATAAAGAAAAGATGATATAAAGGAGAATTAAATGCCAAGTGAAGACAGTTTTTTTCTCTTATTAGTGACCTAACCTCACTAAGTTGGTGTATTATAAAATAAATCAAATCAGGTATACACTACAATAATAACAACAACAATAACAACAACAACTACTACTACTACTACTACTATAAGCAAAATCCATTATAAAAGCACAAAAGATTCCACCAGATTTCCCCCACAGTCTTCCTGCTGTATTCACTAGTCAAAATTCTATCCAGAAGGCTAAACTATAAAACTCTTATTTTCATCTGGGCAGTGGTGGCGCATGCCTTTAATCTCAGCACTTGGGAGGCAGAGGCAGGAGGATTTCTGAGTTTGAGGCCAGCCCGGTCTACAGAGTGAGTTCCAGGACAGCTAGTGCTATACAGAGAAACCCTGTCAAAAAAAAAAAAAAAAAAAAAAAAAACCCTCTTATTTCAGGGATGTCTTTTCTCAACACTTTAAACTGTGTCTAATGAAATATATTTCACTATGCAAACCTGAAAGTTATATAAAGGATAATATCCTTTAAATTTTTATTTCCCTGTGTGTGTGTGTGTGTGTGTGTGTGTGTGTGTGTGTGTATGTGTGTGTGTGTATGTGATATTTGTGTAGAAACCTACAGAAGCCTGAAGATAGTTCAATGTGCTGCTGCTGGAGTTAAAGGTGGCCTACCTGATATGGAATAATGGAATTGAACTTGGATCCTCTAGAGAAGCAATAAACACTCTTAACAGCTGAGCCATCTCTCCATCCATTAATATCTTCTTTCAAAAGGAAATAAACCCAGAAATCAGGGTGCTTTGGTGTAAAATGACAGAGTGGAAGTTGACTCTGAGTGAGCACAGAAAATAGTCAAAATCAGAAAAGAATGTACTCTGTTTCAAAAGAGAAGAAGTTGAGACTCACAAGGGAAGGAAACAGATGCCTGAGAACAGATTCAAAGATAAGTAAGCCCAATATAGTTACAGCTACAAAGCTCACTGTTGGTGAGAAGGGAGCAGAAACTACTTCTAAAAGCAATTTGTTTTCTCTGGCAGAGTACTACGCAGAATTGAGCTTTCAAGAGTAGGCTGCTCAATAAGAAGGTCCACCCTCCAGAGCCGGAGCACACAGACAAAGCAATAAATGTACAAATCACAACATGGAAATCTAAAAAACCTGACAAACTAGGACAATATGACTCCTCCAGAAGATTGTACCCCCTCAACGACTGAACCCAAAGGTCCTAAATGGGTAAAATGTCAAATGAAGATTTCAAACATTTTCTGTTAAAAATTATCAGTAATCTGAAAAAAAAAATAGAAACCCAAACAGATGAATTCTAGGACCCAGAGAGGAAAGGCAGCAACACAGAGGAAAAAAGTCAACAAAATGATTAACACAGAAAACTAGCACTGCGTATTTTTTCTTTTTTTTTTAATTAGATATTTTCTTTATTTACATGTAAATTTCTCCTTTCCCAGTTTCCCCTCCAACAAACAAACAAACAAACAAACAAAAACAACAAGAACAAACCCCTGTTGCCTCCCCCCACCATGCCTGCCACCCCACCATCTTCCACTTCTTGGCCCTGGCATTCCCCTTCACTGGGGCACAAAATCTTCACAAGGTCGAGGTCCATTCCTCCTATTGATGATCAAATTTACAATCCTCTACTATACACATGCTGCCAAAACAATCAGTCCCACCATGTATAGCCCTTGGTTGGTAGTTGGGTCCCTGGGAGCTCTGAGGGTACTAGTTAGTTCATATTGTTTTTCGTCCTAAGGGGCTGCAAACCCTTCAACTCCATAAATCCTTTCTCTAACTCCTTCATTGGGGATAAAAACCATATGATCATCTCACTAGATGCGGAGAAAGCATTTGACAAAATGCTTCATCCCTTCATGATAAAAGTCTTGGAAAGATCAGGAATTCAAGGCCCATACTTGAACATAGTAAAAGCAATATATAGGAAACCAGTAGCCAACATCAAACTAAATGGAGAGAAACTTGAAGCAATTCCACTAAAATCAGGGACTAGACAAGGCTGCCCACTCTCTCCTTACCTATTCAATATTATACTTGAAGTTCTAGCCAGAGCAATTAGACAACAAAAGGAGATCAAAGGGATACGAATTGGAAAGGAAGAGCACTGCATATTTTAACAGTAAACTACAGGGAGGAAAATTTAGCAGGGAAATTGAGATTTGGGGCCAAAAATAACAAAGGAAATATTGTGTTCTATTGCTGTGAAGGGACATTATGACCACACAACTTTTTTTTCATGTTATTTTTTCCATAATTTATTTTTTCACATTACATCCCAATCACATGCTCCTCTTCTCTTACTTCAGCTCTTAAAAATTCCTGCACCATTACTCTGTTCCTTTCTCTTCAGAAAAGAGGACACTCCCTTTGGGTATCACCCCACCTTGGGATATCTAGTCCCACCAGAACTAAGCACATCTTCTCCCACTGAAGCCAAACCAGGCAGTCCAGGTGGGGAAAAGGTACCCAATGGCAAGCAACAGAGTCAGAGACGACCCCCTACTCTGATTGTTAGGGGACTCATATGAAAATCAAGTTGCACATATAATACAAATACGTAGGGGGTCTCAGTCCAGCTATTGCATGCTCTTTGGTTTGTGGTTCAGTCTCTGTGAATCCCTATGGGCCCAGGTTAGTAGACTCCATAGGACTTCTTGTGTTGTTCTTGACCCCTCTGGTACACTTACTTCTACCCCTCACTCTTCCCCAAAATTCCTCAAGCCCTGTCTGATGTTTAGCTATGGGTCTCTGTATCTGTTTCCATCCAGTGTTGGATGAGACCTCTCAGGAGACAATTATGTTAGGTTCCCATCTGCAAGCATGTCAGATACATTAATAGTGTCATGACATTAATAGTATCAGGGGTTACTCTCTTCCATGAGATAGGTCTCAAGTTGGGCCAGTTATTGGTTGACTATTCCCTCAGTCTCTGGTCCATCCTTACCCCTGTGCATCTTGTAGATAGAAAAAAATTTGGGATTGAGTGTTTTATGGGTAAGTTGATTTCCCCTTCCTTCAACTGGAAGTCCTGCCTGGTTCCAGGTTGGGAGGCTATGAGGAGTCTATGGGGGTGACCCTAGTTGAGATTCCTACCAGTGAGGGATATAGAGAATAAAGTGGCCACGCAACTCTTATAAAAAGAAAAATTTATGATCTATAAAGGCCTGGCATACAGTTCCAGAGGTTTCGTGTTATCAGCCTGGCATGAAGAACCCCAGCATGGAGGAAAACATGATGCTGAAGAGGTAGCTGAGAGCTCTGCATCTGGGTCTACAGGCAGAAGGAAGAGAAAGACTCAGGGCATGGAATGGGCTTTCTGAAACCCTGTCACACCTCCTAATCCTTTCAAATAGTATCATTCCCTGGTGACCAAATATTCAAATCTATGAGCCTACTGGGACCATTCTCATTCAGACCACCACATATTAGAAATAAAATTTCAATGTACTAAGTAAACACACACACACACACACACACACACACACACACACACACACACACACACATTGGACAGCATCATCAATAGTCTAACTAAACAGAAGAATTAACATCAGGGAGGATATAAAAAGTTGATAAAATGTTATATTCAAACACAAAGAAAACAGATAGATGAATGTACCTTCAGCATCTAAGAACTCAGGATATGATCAAGAGATCAAATCCAAGAATCCAGGAAGTGAAAGGAGGGGCAGACGAAGGAACACTATACACAGAACAGAAACAACAACAACCCCGAGAAGATAGCATAATATATTTCTTGTGAGGAATCCCTGAACAAGGGGGAGATGGTAAGGAATCCAAAATGTCTCATACAGGAAGCTAGCAAACACCTTGTAATGGTAGAAGAGAAAGTAAAGACCAAAATAAATTTCAACCAATTAGAAAAGCAATCAACATAATTATAGGAATTTGTAAATATCTGTCAATAATAACCTGAAAAATACATGACCTCAATTCACCAATGGAGATTCAACTAGCTAAGTGATTTAAGATACTAGATATGTCTACTCTCTCCAAGAAATGTGCCTTACTCAAAAAGACATCAATAATCTGAGAGTCAAATGACATAAGAGAATCTATCAAGAAAACAGCTAAAAATCAGCTTGTGTAGTTGTCTTGCCTCTGATATAGCAGACTTCAAATCAAAGTTAGTAAAAAAAACACAAGATAGAAATCATATTAGATTTTAAAATAAATTAGTAATAATCACTATTACAAAACAGTAAGAAAAAAGTGGTTACAACAATTATAAATATAGATACACCCATTGTTGGTGTGTCCAGTTTTATAAACCAAATAAAAATAGACATAAACGTTTATATAAGTTCAGATATAATGGTCATGTGTTACTCCAGCACCCCATCTGTCATTCAAGATAGGTCATCCAAACTAAAAATCAATGCAGAAATCCGATTTAAACTGCACCATAGATAAACTGGGCTTAACAGATCTTTTCAGAGCATTCCACCCAACGGGTGCAGAATAAACATTCCTCTCAGCAGATCATGGAACTTTCTCTAAAACAAACCCCATTTCAGGCCACAAGTAAAATCTTACCAAATAAAAAGAGAATCAAAAGAATCTCTTGTATTTTGTCAGCTCACAGTGCAATAAAACTAGACACTAATATATACATACATACATACATACATACATACATATGTTATGTATATATACATATATGCACATATATTCCCAAAGTAAAAGGGATACAAATAGGAATAGGAGAACTCAAATTATCCCGCTATGCAGAGCACATACACGCCTACACTGAAAAGAACCTGACAGCTCTACCAAAGGACTCTTAAGCCTTGATAAATGCTTTCAGCCAGGAAAAGGGAGACAAAGGAACATTTAAAAAGTTGGTAAGTTTTCTACATACTAATCACACATTTGTCACACAGAAAAGAAAAAGAGGAAAAAAATTAGAGGGGGAAACATCTCATTCCCAACAGCTTCTAAAGAACTAAATAAAATACCTAGGAATAAACCTAATCAAGGAGGTAAAAGACCTCTACAGTCAAAAGTGTAAGACATTGACAAAAGAAATTAAAGAGGATACTATAAAATGGAAAGATCTCCCATGCTCATGGGTTGGCAAAATCAATATAGTAAAAATGACAGTATTAAAGTGGTTGACACATTCAACTCTCTCCCTATAAAAACTCCAACATTCTTGCAGAACCAGAATAAAGAAGCCTCAAGCTCATTTGGTAGCACAAAGGATCCCAAATAACCAAGGTAAATCTTAGCAGAAGGTGCAACATTCACAGCATAACAATGCCTAATTTCAAGTTGTAGTACAGAGCTGCGGTAACAAAAATATAGCACAGGCAGAAAGCAGCCATGGTCAATAGAATAGAATAGAATAGAATAGAATAGAATAGAATAGAATAGAA
>JADRCD010233702.1:0-21515 GCA_019843815.1 Montemys delectorum | reverse complement strand
AATAGAATAGAATAGAATAGAATAGAATAGAATAGAATAGAATAGAATAGAATAGAATAGAGGGCCTAGAAATAAATCCACACAGCTATAGCCACTTAATTTTTGACAATGTTGTCCCAAATACGCATAGGAAAACATGGGCTCTTTTAAAATTGCTGCTGGGAAGAAAGGGTATGCCCATGTATAAGAGAATGAACCTGCATCCCTATCTGTCACCCTGCACAAAAAAAGAAAAAAAAATCAATTCAAAATGGATCAAAGGCCATAATGTAAGACACGAAACTTTGCAGCTGATGAAGGCAAACACAGATAAAACACTTCGAGGTATAAGCCTAGGCAAGGGTTTTTCAGCATAAGAAGTAATATCCCCAACTGACAAGAGGGATTTAAAAAGTTACTCCAGACAACAGGAAACCATCACCAAAGAGAAGAGAATCTTACAGAACAGGAGAAAATCTTTACCAACTACATACCATATGTATAAAGAACTGCCAACAAGAAATGGCCAACGAAAATCTAAATCATCAACTCAATAAGCATACTAATGGACTCAATAAACCCGTTCCTCAAAAGAAGAAATACAAATAAATGAGCAATACATACCTGAAAAGGCATTCAACGATCTTAGCCGTCTAAGACATGTAATTTAAAACTGCCTTGATGTTTGTCTTAGTCCCTATTTTACTGCTGTGAAGATACTATGGCCGCGGGCACTTTAATACGACAAAGTATCTAATTAGGAGCTTGTTGACAGTTTCCGAGGTTTCATCCATAGTATAGAAGCTTGAAGGTAGGAACTGGAGCAGTAGCTGAAATCGCCATCCTGAGCCATGGGCTGAGAGAAAGATTCTAGACTTGGCATGGGCTTTTGAAACCTCAAAGCCCACACTCACTGATACATATCCTCTAACAAGCCCATACCCCATCATCATTCTAATATTTTCCAATTGTGCCATTCCTTGGTGACTAAGCATTTGAATGCGTGAGCCTATAGGGGCCATTCTTAATCAAACCACCTCAAAATTCCATCTCAGCTGAGCCAAATAGCTATCATATTTTTTTATTAGATATTTTCTTTATTTACATGTAAATTTCTCCTTTCCCAGGTTCCCCTCCAAAAAACAAACAAACAAACAAAGAAAAACAACAAGAACAAACCCCTGTTGCCTCCCCACTCCCCATGCCTGTCACCCCACCCTCTCCCACTTAATGGCCCTGGCATTCCCCTACCCTGGGGCACAGAACCTTCACAAGGCCGAGGTCCTTTCCTCCTATTGATGATCGAATTTGCAATCCTCTACTATACACTTGCTGCCAGAACATTCAGTCCCACCATGTATAGTCCTTGATTGGTGGTTGGGTCCCTGGGAGCTCTGAGGGTACTAGTTAGTTCATATTGTTGTTTAAATGTCAACGAATGCTGGTAAGGATATGGGGAAAGAGTAACCTTCATTCAATGCTGGCAATAGTGTAAACCTATGCAACCACTGTGAAAACAAGTATGGAGGATCTTCCAAAACCTAAAATCAGAGCTACAATAGCACTCATCTATATCATTTTGGGGTGTGTACGCTAAGTCACTCTAGGACTCTAGTCACCCAAGGACTCTAAGTCAACATGCCACAGAGATACTTTCATACCCATATTTATAGCTACATTATTCATACCGTCCAATCAAGTAGAATCTACTAGATGCCCATTCACCAATGAATGGATAAAGGAAATGTGATACATACATACAATGTTGTAAGTAGCCATAAATAAAAGTAAAATCATAATATTAGCAGGACAATAGAATTAGAAATCATTGTATTAGGTTAAATAAGGCAGACTCCAAAAAAACTTGCCACATTTTCTCTCCCCTCTGGAGAATCCAGATTTTAAATTGTATACATGACTATAGCCACAAATGCATCTATTTATATTTGTATGGCATATACTGCAAAGAAGGAAAAAAGGAAAACTATGGAATGGATATGAAAGCAAGGTGTTGAGACTGTTCAAGGGAGGTGAGGAAGCTTCCAGAAGGAGAAAGGAGAACAGTGAGGAAGGGAAGAGCGAGGAGAACAAAATATGACAGAACTGTGTAGAAATTCAATAATGAGCCCATTGGTTTGTATACTATCCTAAGATTAATAACAAACTATAGAAAAATCTCAGTATTACACATACATGTAAAACAGAATTGGTCAAGTGCATATTACCCTGAGATCCCCGATACGGAGATACTCTGGCAAATTTTGTGATATATGAAATACTTGCCCACCAAAAAGGTGGGTTCAAAGAATTAAACTGTTTTTAAATAGCAGTAATTACTTATTCTGGAGACATTTCACCACTAATGGAGCATAATCTCAAGACACAACTGCACGTTCTTAGAAATGTGAGCCAAAATTAATCAATCTATCTAATTTCTACAAGAGGAATGAGGAGAATTCTCTGAAGGCCACCCTTTATCATGAGGCTATAAGTTTAAAGTAGCAGAAAATTGGAAAGAAATGTATTAAAGGGATGAAAATTATCCTTGAATTAAAACATTTACAGCCTAAAGCTGTAATTATGGCAAAGGTAAAGGCAGGAGATTCACAAAACCATCCTGGTTGCTCTTGACTTCTTTAATACTGTCTTTGCTAATTAATTAGCTTGCTTCCATTGTTAATTACGGGGTTCCCCAAGGTCTGGTGATGTCTCTTTTGAATCTTTCCCTTGCCTACTGCTTTATTCATTAACCCATATGATCTCAACAATTGAAATAGACAGTAAGGCCCTATGAATTCTACGTCCTGTGCTAAGCATTTTTGAAGATAGCTCAAATATCATCTGCCTGTATCCCATCTGAGTTGGTTTGAACGAGAGTGCCTCCCATAGACTCTTACATTTGAAAGTGTGGTCCCCAGTGAGTGGAACTGTTTGAGAAGGATTAGAAGGATTAGGAGGTATAGACATTTTGAAGGAGATGAAAAGCCTGTGTCTGCTTTTCCCTGTTTCACACTGAGCTTGACTGGAGAGAGGGAAGCGTAGCTAGACACAGGTGAGAACAGTACAGATCTCAGTCAGCAATGACTCCGTAGGCACTAAACATACCTGGAAACAGCTTTGGAGGCTGGTTCATTTATTGTAGAGGATAAAGTGGTAGCTATGCCCCTGGTGAGGAGGCCAGGGTCTCTGCGGCAAGGTTTACGTGGCTGTGCACCATTGCCCATGACAGGGGTGTTGGAAGATGCTTTATCTCCATACTTGAGGGGAGAGTAGTCTTATAAGGTCAAACAAGGAGTGAAGCCTGAAAAATGTCAGGATAATAAATTCTTACTGGAGTAGAGGTGATGCTGAGGGAGCTGGCTTTATTGTGTCAGTGTGGAAGGGGACAGAAAGGCAACTCTGGCCATCCTCATGTTTGAGGTATCCAGGGTTGAAGTTCCCTTGACCCTTTCTCTGTAACCTTAGACCATTATGGCCTCACAAAATGTGTCCCTGGAAATGGTCTTGGAGGTTTCAAAGACCCACACCAGGTCCAGTGTCTCTCTTTCTCTCTGCCTGCTGCCTGTGGATTAGGATGTAAAGCTCTCAGCTACTGCTACAGCGTTCTGCCTCTTTGCTTCCTGCCATGATATTAAGGGACTAATCCTCTACAACTGTAAGCAACCCCCCAGTTAAATGCTTTTTTTTAAAAGAATTGTCTTGGTCATGGTGTCTCTTCACAGCAATAGAACAGTAACTTAGATACCACCTTATCTGTTCTCACCAATTCCATCAACAGACTACTAGGGATGGAGACGTGGATGACTCATGCGGCTCTACCACAGATGATCTGCACAGTGCTCTGCAAGCCACAGACCTTTCTCAAAATAAAAAGAATAATGCTAAACCAGATGTAGAACGGGAAGATTATGATTCACTGAACAAATCCAACCTGGAGGCATATGTGCTTGGCTGTATGATGATTTAGAAATATGCATAGTTATGTAAAGGCCTGACTTGCTGCCAGAGGATAACTGACTATAGCCATGCAGTAGGCACTCCTTTAGGAAAGCCCTGCATTACCTATAATACCCAGCATCCTCTATTCTAAGTATATGCAAGTATATGTAATCACCTTCCCCCAAATGCTTTATGTGACTTACTTCTTGATAAAATAGCCATTCCTATTAGCAACTGAAATAAATTCTACCTAACAAAAGTAAGCAATCCTTTCCAGTTAATACATCAACTTGATGATTCTGTTCATACTCATATGTGCCCATCACACTGAAATGTTCTTTCTTATCACTGGAATAGGAATACTGTTACAGAGTAGCTAAGAATAAAAATGCAGGGCAGACTAAATGCAAGGAGGGAGAAAGAGCTGGAAGACAGCTAAGAAAGTGGGGGGTCACAGAATGGAGAGGACTTCAGTTGCTTCTCAATTTGCTATGAAGAGATTTGGTTTTGGTTTTGGCCTTTCAGCCCAGAATTAACCATAAAAAAGGAATAGAGCTTAGGGGACAATAATTTCCATTTTAATTAAAATTAAAGCAACTAAGCTTGAAAGAGATACTATGTAATATAAACATAGGCGGGAAACTTCCCTACCGGCTATTTTAGTACTCCCAGGAGATGCTTGGCTGTTCCTGAATTTGGAACATGTATTGGCCTTGTGCATGATGCCTAGATCCAGTTCTCCTCCTTGCACAGTCCAGCATCTTAGGGGAAGACTCCTCGGCCACATCTGTTTTCATTTCAGGATTACAGTCTATCCTAGTGGGTTTGTTGTGATAAAAATGCCATGACCAAAGCAAGTAGGGAAGGAAAAGGTTTATTTCAGTTCACAGTTCGTTGTCTACCATGAATGGAAGTCAGATCAGGAACTCAAGGCAGGAATCTGGGGGCAGAAGCAGAGATCATGGAGGAACACAGCTTATTGGCTTATTCTTCTTGGCTTGGTAAGCTTGATTTCTTACACAACTCAGGACCACCTGCCCAGTGTGATGCGGCCCACAGTGGGATAGGTCCTCCAGCATCAAGTATGAATCAAAAAATATTCCATGAGCTTGCCTACAGGCCAGTCTAATGGAGGCATTCTCTCAGTTGAGGTTTCCTCTTTCTATGACTCTGGCTTGCATCTTGTTGAAAAAATAAAAAATAAAAAACATTAGTCAGCACACAGAGCCTTAACAGTTCACTAGTCTTGCTCTGCTTTGTCTATATCTAACATTTAAGGTTACCTCTAATTTCTCAGAAAACCTTGAGAACTCACTGGCAAGCAGTGGGGCTGTCTTGCCACTTTAACTGGCCTCTGTTCTCTGAACTCTGATCCCACTGCAGTAAAGTCTATTACAGAAATCTCTGTCATCGTAGCTTGCTTTTTAAAAGCAGCTTCTGTTCCCTTCCAATCAAACAGTAAAGGTCACCAACAGAGAAACTAAAGTGATCTAGCAATGTCTAAAATTGAAAAAGCAAAACTAAATAGCCACTGACCTTAATATTTTTATGTATCTCAGGGTCAGCTTAATGATATTCCTGGAAGTCTCCTGCTTTGAGTTATTAAAAAAATATATATAATAGGTTTGTACAGCATTAAATCACCCTGAAATACTCATGATGAAAAAGGTAATTCTATATTTTGAGATTTCATCTAGACTAAAAACCCACATCAGGGGAAAATAGGAACAAAGATAAAACTAAGGGAGAAAATAAGACAATGGATGGAGACTAGTAGAGACCCAGGACTCGGTAGTATCATGGAGGTTGTCAGCCATTAGACTGAAACTCTCAGTCAAGACTCCAATTACCCACAATGCATTAGTCAAGCTTCTACAAAACCAGGGCAAAGAAAAATCTAATACAAACCTACTAAGAAGATCAAGAATAAACTAGGTGAAGGTTGGCTTAGGCTATGGATTCAAATGATGTTGCAAGATTACTATTTGTCTCTCTATCTATGATTTGGTCCTCCCTTGCATTAAACCTTCGTTTTTAATGCATGCTGTCAATATCTAATATTTGACTGCTGAAGCCCTACGCCCTGCAGCCTCCTAGACCCTAACATACAAAACTAAAGCATGCTACTTAATGGACTGAACAAAAGCGCTTTCTACCCTGCTTTCTCAGAATCTGATTCTGTCACAGGTGGTCTCGAACCAACCACAAAACCAATGACAAGGGCTTATGGAATTCAGTCACGTACTCAGCTCTGTGTGGGGGGAATGATTGGGATGTGGTTACTAAGAAGTCAAAACTGAAATAGAGTATCTGTAAATAAATGTTCACTCTATAAAGACATTGATCATGATTCTGGGGGCAAGAAAGATAAGGATACGTATAAGAGTGAGAGATTAAAAAATGCTTAATTAAAATAGTTAAGGAATATGCTCCTAGGTGTTGCAACAGCCATCATCAGATTTGGGTTAAGCTGGAACCCCCTCATGCTGAGCTCAGGCTTTGCCTTTAGTTGTCCATAAGGGTAGGGCTCTGTCACCCTCTCATGCCAAAAGAGGTTCCTGAAGGAATGGACTGATATTATTGTACTGGAGGGCAGAGTGAAGCTGGGACCCAGATGGCAAAGAGTCGCTTAATCAGTATTTCATAAAGCCCTGTCTATTCGTTTCTGTGGCAGAGAAATAAAGAGAGGGATAGAGAAAGGGAGAGAAAGAGAAAGAGAGAGGGGGAGTATAAGGGGGAATGTCCTCCTGCTCAGTTTTCCTAACCTCACAATCATTTCAGAGGATCATAAAACTACCAAAACTATACAAATTTAGCCGAGACAAACAATAGCAGGTAGAAGAATTAGGCAAACTGAGTGAGAGCCCTCACTTTAGATTCTGCATGTCTTTCTTTCCTCATTTTCTACCAAGACATGCAATCCCAAGGCCTATGAAAGAAGGGGACTCAGTGACTTGCCCGGGTGTCAGCTATGCACTGCCTAATAGGTGGTGACAGCCTGAGGCCCCTCCTGGAGAGCATCATGACAGGCTTGGATCCTTGAAACCCAGAGCTGCCAGAGGCAACATTCCAAACAGCTACTGCCAGACATGGGGAGAGCAGGGACTCCAGTGAGCAGGCAGCAGGAGAAGTCCCAAGAGCTGCAGATGAATGAGTCCAGGAAAGAGGGGACTTGTGTTCTGATCCTGATTCCCACACAAAGGTCAAGTCTAGTATAGGCAAACCATCACATTACTCCCATATACCGCTCCCCCTGCCCCCCTCCCCCCTCCCCCCCCCCAGCTCCAGAGTTTTTAAGAGAACCATCAGGGAGTGTCACCCCGCCAGGGCTTGTTGCAACTAGACCTTTTGTCTTTGCTTGTATGTGGATGCATCTCCCAGCCCCTTCCTGTGATAAGACAAGGCTGGTTCTCCTTCCAACCAGTCACCTCTGACTGTACTTCACACATTTTCTGCACAGAAAGGCTGAAATCTACGGCTCTAGCAAACTTATTTTTAAAATAATATTCTCATGCCAAGTAGACTTGCGCTTTTGTTCCGAGCGTGATTTGAAGAATAGGGTAGCTTTATTCGAAATATGAGTTCATGCCATTGTAGAACATACTATTACTCCTTGTCTAAATATTAATTTCCTGTCATGCTTAAGGCTGAATTAGTTTTTTTAAATCCCTTGTAAATTTAAATTGTTTAATAAATACATTAATTAAAAACATGAAGGCAGGTACTGGTATTTAATTTAAATGTGTTTCTATATCATATCACCACCAAATAAATATCATTTTCACTTAAGACAGGAACAGAATGTTAATGTCCACACCTGCACAGCACAGCAGTTAAGGAAGTGACTTTCCTCAGTGCTTACCCGGGTCTAGGTCTCAGCGAGGGCTTCTATTGCTGTGAAGAGACACCCTGACCACTGCAACTCTTATTAAGAAAAACCACTTAACTGGGGCTGGTTTACAGTTCAGAGGCTTACTACTTTATTGTCATGGTTGGGAAGCAAGGTGGCATGCAGGCCGACATGGTGCTGGAGAAGGAGCTGAGAGTTCTACATGTGGATCCACAGGCTTCAGGAAGAGAAAGTGACATGGACCTGGCTTGATCGTCTAAAACCTCAAAGCACACACCCTCAGTGACACACTTCTGCCAAAAAGGCCATATCTACTCCAACAAGGCCACACCTCCTAATAGTGCCATGCCCCATGGGTCTCTGTGAGCCATTTTCATTCATCTACCATAGACTATAAGGCCCTCTGAATTTTCTACCCTGCTCTTGGATGCTTAATAATTTTTCTTTTAGACAGGGTAACTAGTACCGGGAACTCAGTTCATTCCTGAGAGATGAGCATGAAGTCAATACCATCTCAAGCCAATCAAGCAATCAACTTTGGGATCACACACGGACATCCTTTATACCCACGGGCTCCAGTAGGCTGATGGACTCAGTCCTGGATTCTTTTAAACCAGGGGCCTGTTCTACTGCCAGTCTGTCTCCAGTTCCCAGAGACTCAGTTGTCCCTACTATCAACCAGACCTACTGTGTGCTCTCCAAATGCTCCCTCCTGTTTGCTTCATCTATTTACTTCATCTGCCTGGCAACATCTTCTTTGTGGCCTCTTCTAGACCAGACAGAGCATCTGACTTGTGCTCTGTTCATGTCACGACAAAATGTTAGAGGACATCAGGTTGCTTCTACCTGACTAGGTTTTCCCCTGCCACTCTGAAATTGGGCTTCTGTGCATGTGACTTTGTCTGAGTAGGTATATGCCACAGGTAGACAGGTACTTGAAGACGCCTGAAGAGGACATCTGACCTTCTGAAACTGGAGTTATAGGTAGTTGTGAACAACCCAGTATGAGTACTGAACCTAAGTCCTCTGCGAGAGCAGCCAGTGTTCTCACCTGCTAAGGCATCTCTCCAACCCAAAGCATGCAATACCTCTGGGCAAATACTATTTTCCTTTGCAGACTATGAATGAGCTCATGAGTTTGTCTCTGGTTTTCAGACATCAGACCTTTTCCCTTACACAGATAAATCTTCTCTAGCTTTATCACCAAAACCCCCTCTCGTGCTTCACATGAAAGACTTGCCTCTCGTGTGCTAGAAATAGATTTTGAACTTTGGTTTCTCTTCAAAGGTATTTAACGAAGTCTCCATTTCATATATGTGCATATACGTGTGTACATACAATAAATACATATTTGGCATTTCGCAGTAACAGCTCACTATCAAAGTTAGCAAGAAGATCAGCAGCCCCTTCAAGAATGAGTCTGAAAGACTTGTTGGCATATGTCCTTGCAAGGCTGAGGCAGGGGCCCGGCTTAAGACCAGCTGAGGAATGTAGCCATATATTTCGCAAAAAAATCTATCAACAATTTATTCTCTGCTTTCATAGCTCCCTCCTGCACTCACATACTAGTCCAGTGGTCCGAGACCTGTGGGTCACAACCCCTTTGGGGGTTCAAATGACCCTTTCACAGGGGTCACCTAAGACCATCAGAAAACACAGATGTTTCTTCTATGATTCACAACAGCAGCAAGTTACGTTCATGAAGGAGCATTGAAAATAATTCATTGAAAATATAATAAGAGATCACAGTATTAGGAATGCTGAGAACTGTACTAGTTCGAATGTGCATGTTGACCATTTTTCCCTTTCAGAAGACAATCATATAATCTCTTGTCTATCAGGTTAACACAAATATGACTGAACAAGTGCACTTCCTTTGGCTTCCTTTAAGAACTACCTTGTTTTCTCTTTCTATGTGTCTACTATGAAAGAGGACAGACATATTTCCATGAGATTATTGTGAAGTTAAAAGGCTTCCTTTTATCAACAGTTTTGAAGGAAAACAACAATTATCCTCAGATTGCTAAAATAAAATGAACAGTGTGGTTTTTATTCCTACATTCACTGAAGTAAATATATTAAGTTTATATGCTAACCTTCAACATACATCCATATCTATAATTAGAAATAGCAACGTCAATACGAACTTATTTTATTTTTACTTATTTACTATCTTATCTCTATTCTCATACTTTTAAAAGTAAAAATGATCATGAAATACTTAAATTAAAAGTAATATTATAGACTTGACGTTTTTGGTGCCTAGTCATTAGGAAATCTTAAGACAATTCAGGTTTCCAAGCAGACAATAGTGTCCAAAGATACTATTCTACTGAGAATGTGACAGCTGACCAGGAAGCACATCCTTTAAAGGGGTAGAACAGTTTTTATTTATTGTACTGTAAAGTTTTTCTATACGGTAGCATGAAAAGAAGTTTGTCCATGTGGGAAGGAAGGAAGGACACTCCTCAGAAAGCAGCCTTCAAATCAGGGGCCTGCAGTCCCAGAAGACTCCACACAGCCTTGTTGGCCTCATGATGTCCTTGCATGTTGGACACAACTTCTTTTCAAGAAACAGGGGAAGAGTGGGACAAAGGCCTCTTTGAAAACCATGATCAAGGGGTCCCCGGAGGATTCCCAAGCTCTCAAAACAAACTTCATGGCAACAAGTTGACTCTGCTTCTTGCTTCAGCAGCGCCTGCTAGAATATGAATGAGTTCTGTAGCTGTTGGGGCTGTCTGCAAGTTCATGTTAAAAATTTGATTTCCCAAGCCAAGAATACAGTTGATGCAGAATAAAATCAAAAGTCCCTTAGAGTGCACTACAAAGGACTCGGATGAATTAAGTTAAAGTGCTAACTAAGCACCTTTGCCCTTACAAGGCCTTTCCTGTAGAAAGGCACAGAGCAGACCCCATCATCCTTCACGGGAGAGGCAGAAGAGCTCTCTCACCAGCAGTCACGACATCAAGTAATGCCGTAAGAGTTGGGTAAAGAAATTCTACCTCAGGTTAGAATTCCATCATCCATGCCATAGTGTTATTATAGAGTTTACCATTTATTTTAAATTTTTAATAAAACTGTGTCTTCTTTATTGTTGTACAATCCTCCTTCTATTCCTAGCAATCTGTGTATGTTTTTCTTCCATGAGAGTCGGTCGTATCTTAAAAAAATAAAAAATAAACTGGAAAACACATACTATGCTGAAAATGTATAAAACAGCCTAATATTGTTTTATTAAAAATGTAATGCAGAAGCCGGGCAGTGGTGGTGCACGCCTTTAATCCCAGCACTTGGGAGGCAGAGGCAGGTGGATTTCTGAGTTCGAAGCCAGCCTGGTCTACAGAGTGAGTTCCAGGACAGCCAGGACTATACAGAGAAACCCTGTCTCGAAAAAACCAAAAAAAAAAAAAAAAAAAAAAAATGTAATGCAGATCCCTAGAAAGATGTCCTAGGACACTGCTGATGTGCGACTATTGCTACTGACTTCCTCAGTTCTGTGTCTAGGAATTGTCAGACACACCAACTTAACAAAAGTGGCACATAGTTATGTTTGTAAAAGCTAGTGACCAGCAGCTAGTTTTTTTCTTTGTATGAATGTTGGCTTAAACACCCTTCCTGTTCATCATCTATCAAGTCTGCACACTGCTCACCTTCTTTCCTAGTTAGCAACTGTAGTATTGATCACATGGCTTCCAATGGTTAATCTTCATCCCCCACTTAATCAAATTTACTGTATATTTAATTTCTTAAATTACACTTATTTATTATAAGTGGAAAGGCATTCTCTTAGGGTTTTACTGCTGTGAACAGACACCATGACCAGGGCAACCCTTATAAGGGCAACGTTTAATTGGGGCTGGCGTACAGGTTCAGAGGTTCAGTGGAAGCATGGCAGCATCCACATAGGCATGGTGCAAAATGAGCTGAGGATTCTGCATCTTATTCAGAAAACAAACAGGAGAAGACTGGCTCTCGTATGGTTAGGAGGAAGGTCTCATTGCCCACTCCCACAGGGACACACTTCCTCCTCCCACAAGGCTACACCTACTCCAACAAGGCCACACCCTCTAATAGTGCCACTCCCTGGGCCAAGTATACCCAAACCACTGCAGGCTCATGTGAAGGTCGGACAACTTGTGGGAGTCAATTCTTTCCTTTCACTGTTTGACACTTAGGGATAGAACTCAGGGCTTGGCCGCACATGCCTTTACCAAGTGAGCTGTAGCCAAGTAATTGGCTCTTTGTTAAATTGGTTTCTAAAATAGAACAACTTACCTTGAATATCACCTAGAAGCCAGTGATGACAGACACTAACCACTAGTCCCTCATGACAGAAATGTTTCCTACAACCTGCCCTTGCCTGGAAAAGAGAAAAAAAAGCTGTTATGTATCCAGAATTTCCACAGGCTAATGCTCCTGCCTGGCTGACATTAATACACAAACACAGCTTCATTCAGGACTGTGCTATGCCATTTTGACATATGTTGTTTACATGACACATGGAGTCATCAGTCCCGGAACATAGTTGAGTGACCATGAGACAAACTAAGTACTTGTGTACGTGGACAAGTTCATATGTCACACGAAACACGTCCTGAGCTCTCGTCCTCTAATTGCTGGCTAGAGACTTTCTTTTGATATTAGCTAAATATAAATTTTTATTCCAAGTACTGTTCTGTAACACAGACCTGAGGGGAACTTACTAGGACATTATGCAAAGTGAGTGTTTCGTTAATGGAGTGTGGGCTCCAGCTGCAGCCTACAGGAGACTGATCGTCACCATCTGGCAAAGATTTCCTTCTCAGAAGATGTGCGGGCAGGCTTTCTAAGATGGCCTCCATAAAGAACTGCCTATCCTAGCCCCCAAAGGCATGAATGTTTTTCCTTCAGGACGAAATGGACTGAGCAGTGTGCTGGTTGACTTGACGATGAGATTATTGTGATCAGGCCCAATGTGAGCCTTAAAAGTCTGGCTAATTTTCTGGCTGGTAGCAAAAAACAGGCAAAGAAAGGGGTTTGGACAAAAGGTTTGAATTGCAGGGAAGTGGGCATCATGAGGATACCGCAGGAGGCCTTTGGAGCAGAGAGCAGAGCCAGTTGGGAATTTTAGCTCTATACTGCAAAGCTAGGTTGTGAGGACTAAGCCTAAAAATTCTTCCACAGACACTCACACGAGCCCTTCCATCAGAAGATGCATTGGGCCTTGTGAGATTCTAAGCCGAGAACCTATCTAAACAAAGACTCTTCGGAGACTTCTGACCTACAGAATTACGGGCACTGCCTAAAGTCCACATGCTTGTCATAATTTGTTATGGCAGAAAAAAAAAAGACTGTGGGGGGAAAAAGAAAAATCATGCTTCTTTCACTGGACTTGAAAAAGCTGAAGAGAGCTCTGCTGTTGTATAGAACCGCATAGAATTCTGGCTTTTCTCTTCCCTCTGTGGGCCGAGCCCAGAGATTAGAGTGTGTCTCTATGTAAGTGTGAACAGTCTGCATACAGTTACATGTATCCATCTGCTTCCTTTCGTTTAAGAAGGAAAACAAAATGTAATGAAAGGGTTTGCTTACAGGTCAGTCAGGCAGGGGTGAGCCTTAGATGGCTGAAGTGGTTAAGAGGACATTTGACAGCATGACTTCTCCTTGGCATGATTAATTGCAGTGTTTAAAACTTTTTTTTTTTTAACAATGATATTTTTGAAATAAAATTCTCCCCCAATGATGATTTGAGCCCTGTCACACAGTGGGAGGATCAGTGGAACCCGTAGGAATCAATACTCCTTGGAATCATTTTGGTTATCTTTTAGTTCCCTTTTGTTTCTGCCAGGAAGGAAAGAAGAGAAAAGATGATGCTCTATTTGAAATGCCGGAAGAGCAGCAGTTTCTTTGTTACCAGCAAACAAACAAACAAATACCTTAAATGTATACATGAAGTGGGTTAGGTGGTGGTCAAGAGGGGAGGGGCTAACAAAGGTAGGCACCATAAGGAACAGAGGGAAATGAAGATTCTCATCTAAATAGTCTGAGGAAGCAGGTATTCAAGGGAGCTGAGCAACACATTGGGTGGTTCACCTCCAATGCCCTACAGGTAGAAAAGTTGAGGCAAACCAGGAAGTGAGGGAGCGACCATCAGGGTGTATCTGTTGTACTGGCAATAAAGGATCTATAAGAAAGCTTTCTTTTGGCCAGGCAGTGGTGGTACACGTCTTTAATCCCAGCACTTGAGAGGCAGAGGCAGGCAGATTTCTGAGTTCAAGGCCACCCTAGTCCGTAGAGTGAGTTCCAGCACACCCAGGGCTACACAGAGAAACCCTGTCTCGAAAAACAAAAAAGAAGAAAGCTTTCTTTTTAGGACAGAAGGATATAAAGTCCTGTTCCTTAAATATGTGCTTTTAATGGTTTCTTTTTAAGAAATTTCCCCTGGTTCAGAGTTTATTTTTATTATCATATATATGTATATGATATATATATATACATATATGTGTGTATATATATATATTGTTCTTAACTCTTAAAACAGTAATTGTTTTTTACCCCATTAATTTATTTATTTATTCACTTTACAGCCCGATCATACTTCCTCTTCTCCTCCCAGCGCCCCCCCCCCCAACTCCCCATGGCAGTAGGTATAGAAATGGCAGAAGTCTATGGTGAATCCTCTGTAAAAACACAGATAAGAAAAGCACGGAGCATCACAACATTTGTAGGGCACGTGGCTTACTATAATCAAGAAGAAAAATCACTCAGAAGCCACTGGACCTGTAAGTTCCTGATACTGCTCGTTCTAGAGTTAATCCAGCATCCTGGGAGCTGGGGTCTGTTTTGCTTCTTTGTGTTACTAATTTATTAGTGTAAGTTTATACCTGTCAATCCGGATTTAAGACAGTAAAGCTGCGCACTGCAAATACTGCAGGCTTTGAGGACACATGGCTGAGAATTCGAAGCAAACTGCTTCAGTACATACTGATATAATTTGCTTTATTTATATAAAAAGACAGAGTCCTGCAAAACAAAACAAAGTCCACCTCTGATTTCCTTCCTACTTTTCTCACAAATTCTGACGGTGTTTTCAGTTTACAATCACTGCCAGAAGTCCCCACTGATGAAAGTAGTGATTCTGTTCCATGCACGAGTGCTACAGAAAGCAGGGCAGCATTGCACGCCCTGGCTGAAAACAGTCCAAATGCAGAGATGGGCATGCTTTGCAGTCACACACACTTGGATGCTTTCAGCATTTTATAGCCAATAGACTCAGCATTGCAGAGACATAAAAAAAAAGGATTCATGTGCTTGTTATACTAACAGAAAGTAGGAGATGAACCCTGTGGACAAGAGCCATTGTCTTAGAACCCTAAGACAATAGACAGGAGAATAGTAGCCAGGGTTTGGCATCATGGGTAACCTTGCCTTCCCACCAGCCTCACCCAGTGCAGGCCCTCATTGTCGCCTGCTTAGATAATTACAATAGACACTCAACTAACCTTCCTTTCCCTTCAGCTCTTCAAACACTTACAAACTAATTTCTCTGCCATCTATAACTTAAACAAAATTATTTGGTTTTTTTTTTTATTACTTTGCAAACATGCTTACAAGTTTTAGTGACATGAGACAATGAAGTCAGTTCAAACTCAGTTAAGCACTAAAACAAGCAAAGGAAACCCCACAGGCATGCCCTTCTCTCTGCTTGTCTCTTTCCGTACCCTTTTCTCTGGCTGTCCCTCTCAAACATCTGCTTTAATGAATAACCAGTTGTCCTCAAGTACTTACTGGCATGTGCACACAGTTTGCTTTAGTTTAAAAGCCAAGTTTTTTTGTTTGTTTGTTTGTTTTTTGGTTTTGTTTTTTTTTATTGTTTGGTTTTTTTGTTTTTTTGAGCCTCTTCCCAAATCCCCTACTATACTAGATCCAAGCCTACCAGATTCCTTATACCAGTTCATCTTTCACAACTAAAGTAATTCTCTATAAAAATAATCTTTCCTGATCCTACTAACTCTTGTCCCAAATTCCCTACCCTGTGTCACTTAAAAATTCCCTGTAGACTCTGCCTGATCTACTATAAGTCCTGAGAGTTCTTCTTTCTATGACTGTAATTCTATCAAAATGCAATGAGCCAGAAGCCATATTTTCTTTTGTCTCTAGAGCTTTCTTCAGGACCATTAAAAGAGTGTTAGAAAATCTTACACAAAACAATCATCACAAATGCTAAGTAGACATCAGGACATAGCAGTGTCCTCATGGGTTTGTGTGTATCTTGCTTTGAGCACATGGAAAGCTCCAAGAAGTCACACAATACAATGAAAGGTTCTAAGGTGAATTAACCTGACTCGGTACCCGGACTCTTCTTCCTCTTATCTCTGAGGGCACGCAGACATTGGTTCATAACAGGGGCATTAGTACCTACTCCCAGGGTGGTCATAGAAAGACTCAATGAGCTTCATGTCAATTTACACAATCATTGCTGAAAAACTGTCCATTTTCATCCCCTTTCCCTTATTGTACATGCCAGACCTTGTCCATAACACTTCTTAAAACTGGCAGGATTTGAGCTTGACCTTGAGTAGCAAGAAGAATTTAGACTGACAGACGTTGATTAAAAAAAAAAAAAAAAAAAAAAAAGTGCTATCGTGGAGAAACCATTTGCACAAAGGCAATTGGCCTGTTTGATAGTTTTCCCAGAGGGACCTGGGGTCAGCCTTCAGATGCTGTCTTCGTCCCATAACTACTCCTTATAGCTATGTGAGAGGAACTGGGTGTGAACGTAATCCAGCTTTGAACCCAAAGAATATCACCTGTCATACCAGAAATGTAAAATATTAGCCAAGGTATTCAGAAAACCTGTATCTTCATTTTAAGTATCTTTCCCCTAAAATAGTACTGAAAGCTGTGCCATTTCATGCTGAAGTACACAGTATGCATGCCAGCAAGGATAACAGTATATCTACTAACATTTAAACACACTCAGGGTAGGTAATAATTTCCATGTGTGAATGCTTGCTGTGTTAACAGAGTAGTCTAGAGCAATCTCATTTACTTTTATGGTTAAGTATTCAAGAAGCTTCTTTTCTTAAAAGATCTGAATGTTTTTTGTGGCCGAAGCCCAGATTGCGTGGAAAACAATTCGCGATGAACACGATGATGGGCAAGTAGTTACATTTTCCACCAAACCTGGTTCCTCAATTCTTCCGCCTATATTAATAGCTCTTAGTGGCATTTTGGAAAATAATAGTCCCAATCCAACCACCTACTACTGCTAGAAAACCTGTACTATCCAAATGGAAGAGTCCAAGCTTGAAGCTGATTACAAACGCAGGCCTCGGCGCTGCTGGCATCCTGCACTGCATTGCTGTCACTGAGAAAGGGTGCCATGGGCAGGCTGATCGGCTATCACTCTAAGGCTCGTTCGTTTCGCTTCAGGTCTGCAGCAAGGTCTATGCCGTCAGGAAACCAAATCAACTGATTCCTTTCTGCTTCTGTTGAGATAAGTGGAACAATGTGTGATTTGGTTTTAGTACAAAAATAATTCAAGTTGTAGGAAGGGACCCAAAAGGATAAAGATACAGATGATAGTTGTCACAACGCCTTGAATGCTGTGAACCTTGAGACTGGAAAGAGAACCATAGAGAACTGAAACAGAAAAAAAACAAAAAAACAAAAAAACAAAAAAAAACAAAACAAAACAAAAAAACAAAGATAAGAGCAGAAAGTGACAGAACGACATTCATTCATATTGACACCACCACTCACATTGGCTTCTTGTCATACACAAATGAATGCTGCTGAGTGAGACTAGGATTCCTGGCTCACACTCTGGAAGCCTGTATATGAATCTACCCACAATATCCACAGTTCTTCTTCTGGGATGTTAAGTCAGATCCTAGCACTTCCCTGCACACACACACACACACACACACACACACACACACACACTAGGCACAAACATTTCAAATTACTTCCAATTGCAACAGAACAAAATTGACAACAAATCTCTTCTGAATGTTCAGGTCTCCTACCACCACCGTCCTTGAACCTGTTCCAGCCAAGGCATACCCAGAAGTCTTTATAAGACCCCTGTCAGAGGCTATCTCTTCTCATACATCACCTTCTGGCTTTGCCTCCACGCAGGTCTCTACTCAAGGGCAACCTCCTCAGAGAGACCTGGACCAGCCACCTGCAGTACAAAGACCAACCACCCTGGTTTATTTTCTATTTCTTATTTGTTTTGTCATGAGAATAAGCTGGAAGGTGAGGACTGCTGATCTCAGTGTCTGGAATCCTCATAGGTACCACATAGTAGATATTCAGAAGCTATTGAGGAATGGTGGGATGGTAGGAAGGCAATATTTCTTTGTCTTACTGCTTGTGTCTTTGTTGCTCACATAACTAAATGTATGGCCTGGTTTTAGACAGCAAAAAATGTATTTATATCCCTTCCTATTGCTGAATCAGGGAAAGTGCACAGGTTGTGAAACCAAAGTGACCAGGATGTAAATGCCATCTTTGTGCTTTCTAGCATTTTGACTTTGGACAATGTTTTGACCTTCCTATTGAATTTTATAGTTGCTTAAATGTCAAACACTCACAAGTATAGGAAAGGCACTAGGGATAGCAAGAGAATTAAGTTATCTAATTTCTATTTTCTATTAAGCAAAATGCATAATTGATAAGCAGTATAAAAGCATTAATAATGTTAACAGAATTAATATAAATATTTACTAATTTGAATACATACATTTACTAATGCATACACTAACACTCCCGTCACCTGTCATCCCTGTAGCCCAAATAGGAGCAGTCAGCGCCCCTATGACATGCAGAAGGAAGAAAGAATGGCTGCTTTGGCAGATGAAAACCAACAATGAACAAAGAAATAAAGTCAGGTAAAAACAATAATGTGAGTTTTGTAATTGTCATTATAAAACTTTATCACAGGGTGGAATTTTGAGCCTTTGCTTTCTAACCAACTAAATTAGCTTGGGGACCACTCGAGTGAAGTAGTCTGATAAATAGTGAGCAGCTGGGAAGAAATGGGCAAAAATGAACTGTGTCCAGAAGAATGCATGTAGGTAAGAAGGTTCTCTAGGACTCCAGGGACCTCAGGGTCATGGTTGTCACAAGCAAGGGTCCTCAGGAAGGTGTCAACCAATTCCCAATAACTAAAGTTTCTGTCTATCTTTGTAGAAGAAATAGAAGGAGAAACTCCCCCATAAACAGGCACACAGCTTCTCTGTGGCCATCTTTCTTGTTGCTATGGAGCCACAACAAGTCCTGGGGAGAGAACAGAGTGAAGAAGAGAGTAAAACCTGTCAACAGAGTTAAGTAGAAAATAAGCAGAGGAGTGCTTTCCATATTTATCCCCACTCCATATGAACTCTCTCTGAATCCTTCCCACCAAACACATGGCCCTGCCTTGCCCTGCCCTGCCCTGCCCTGCCCTACCCTGCCCTGCTCTGCAGGGAGGGCATCAAAATCTTTGAGTTGTAAGATGTGATCTGAGGCTAGATGCCATCGTAAGTGTCATCACGTTTTTATTAGTAAAGTGATCCTCGTATACCTTATTACCCCCACAATTTCCATATTCCAAAGGAAGCAAACTACAAAGAGTATTGGAGATAGAAATACCATTTGTTCTCAACTCCATAGAAACAGAAACAAGCCATCTCTTGCATTTGCATTCTAGAGATTTGCAATTTACTGTGTTTTCCTGAGAAATCCACAGAGTTGATCTCTATATACTTTGAGAGGCAAATAACACAGTATTGTTGATCTCACTAGACAAGAGAAGCTGAAGCACAGAGCAACCTCAAGATTTATCTCTCTCTCTCCGTAGCCTGGTAGAATAAAGCTGAGACTTGGTTCACTTCCCCACTTCAGAAAAACCAAATTCCTTCCCATGAAATGATGTCCTCTCTTTGAACAGAACACTAGGTTTGTGTAAACCAAACACATTTGTTTTTTTTTTTTTTTTAATCTGAGCATAGAAAGGGCACAATTCCTATCCAGAACCACTTAAGTGATGAGTTCCGTACCCCAACAACCACCACCGATACATCTCAAGGGCTCACTTTCTCCCTCAGATAAAAGGTCAAAGCAACTACTCTGGTACATGGCTACTCAGGGACAGGCTACATTCAACCTTAAGGTAGAATTCCTCTGTATCAAGGAAAGAGGGGAAAGAAGTAGACACAATCTTAAATGCAAAAGGGCTACATAGCCACCTCATATTAACTATAAAGAGTAGAGTGTGAACTGCAACTAATGCCTAGTTGTTGTACCATACCCTACTAATCACAACCAAGCTGAAATGATGGCCATGAGACAATGTTCTTAAAATCACCAGCTATTTGCTGTTCTTATGTATTCATCTGAAGCATATGAATAATATGGAACAGATGCAGGGGAGAGGCCTAGAAACAGAGCTTGGTTGCTAGGTAAAGCACTTGCCTAGCATGCACTAAGCCCCGGGCTTGATTCCCAGCACTATATACAATCATGTGTAGTGGTAGACATCTGTAATCCCAGTACTCAGGAAGCAGAGGCAGGAGGATTATAGGTCATTGTTCTTAGCTATAGTTCAAATTCAAGGCCAACCTAGGCTACCTGAGGCCTGATTTGGAAGGCAGGAAAGGAGGGAGGTAAGGAGAGAAAGAATGGATGAATACTTGTGCCCGGAAGGATGGTGTCTTCTTATCTGTCAGGAAGTACAAGATCACCTGGGATGCCCAGTTTAGTTTTGTTTGCTTTAATGTACACCGCCATGACCCAGACCCAGTAATTTTTAGGTAAGCCAAATTCTACAGACCATCTTTTATGAAATAGAACTACAGTCTGATATAGAACTACAGTCATTCCAGGACAAGTGATTGTACATGTAGTGGCTGTGAGAGGTGAGATTGGCAAGAGGAGAAATGTACTTGGTATCCAGCAGCCTCATCCTCAACCCCAGCAGAAATCAGCTCTGAATGAGCGGGAAGTGTAGTTTCAGATTTTCCATAATCAATACACGCACACTCCCACAAATAGCTGCTTTAGCCATCCAGACTTTGTTTTCTGGTCTTTTTGACACTGGATGTAACCTGTCCCTTTACAAAGACAACAACGACTTCAAATGACAGGAACTTCCCATAAGCACAAAAGAGAAACTGAGTAAACCTAAGACCTAGAAAAAAAAAAAGTTCCTGTAACATTAAGTCCCTGTGAGAAAGGAGAAACTTGAAAAGACGCCCTGGGCTGAACGCAAACTCTGAAGCAGTTGTTGCTCTGAAGCAGTTGTCGCTCATTAACTTTGTTTAACATGACACCCGACTTTTCTGCAACACAGCTAACAAATCACTTGTACCAGGTGGCTTGCAGAAGCCTTCAAACTCTTTTAAGCTCACTGCTGTGTCCCAGAAATCTTTGTGTTGAATGTTATCTGTGGTGATCCTGAGGAATTCAGGAACAGGCAGTCAAAGAAAGTAATTTAAAACAGTTTCCACTTTGGGGAATCTTTAAAGGAGGTTTTTATTGGAAAAAAAGAAAAGAAAAGTAAAAAACAGTTAAAATTTAGAATGCTTGGCTTCCTCCTGATTGCCAGGTTTTGCAATTGTTTATTGAACGGGGTAGGATAAAAGAAAGACAGACAGTCAGAGAGTGCCTGGAAGTGAAGTGGGACTAGAGTCTTGAGGGAAAAGGGGAAACCAGTGTGATTGATTTAACATAGCAGGGCCTGGCAATTACAGGGTAGCACAGTCTTCGTACAACAGAATGGCC
>JADRCD010233701.1:5466-22246 GCA_019843815.1 Montemys delectorum | reverse complement strand
TTTTTTTTTTTTTTTTTTTAAGCAGCAATAGATAAAAAGGAGAATTAGTCTTGAGGTATCAACAACTTCTTTTGCTTCCCTGACGTTAAAGGAATATTCCCCCACCCACATTGGTGGTGAAGATCCAATAAAGTCCTTCCTCAGCTACGTCACATTGGCTCCCCTTTCCATGAGGTTGGGGGAGGGGCAAGTGTAAGGAAACATGGTTTATGCTAATCGACCTCTGTACTGATTTGTACGAACACAGTAATGTGTACATTGGCTGTGATTTTATTTTAAGTGGAAGGTGAGCTCTGTATAAGTAAGCTGGTCATTGCCCTTTTATTTACGAATAGGGATGACTATGTGCAGGGTTTTCTTGTTTAGCTTTCCAGGGCTGTAACAAAATGCCTGAGCTAAAACAGCTACAGGGAAGAAAGGTTTGTTGTTGGTTCACCGAGTCTGTGGACACTCTCTGAGTTGTTTTGCACTTCTGGCAGCATAGCACACCATGGCAGGAACTTCCTTGGAGGAGGGCTGTCCACCCACTTCAGGCAGCAGTGAGGAAGAGGAATGGGCCAGGAAATGCCCTTCAAAAGCATGTTGCTAGTGACCTGATTCCTCCCATCACCACTTCTCGACAATGTCAAACAGAGTCCTGATGAAATCATAACATCTTTAGGCCATCTCTGTTCATTCTTAAATCCACTTTGAACTTTGTACTGCTGGTATAAAACACTCGGATGAAAAGCAACTCAGGGGAAGGACCAGTTTACTTCAGTTTACACTTCCAGGTCATAGTCTGTCATTGAAGGAAGTCAGGACAGGAACTCAAGACAAAAACCACAGAGGAACTCTGCTTGCTGACTAGCTCAGAGGCTCATGCTCAGCTACCTTCCTTAGACAACCCAGGACCATCTTACCTGGAAACGACACCCCTCACAGTAGACTGGGTCTCTCTATATCAATCAACAAGGAAGAAAACGCGTGCAAAGAGATATGCCCGTAGCAAATATTATCTAGGTAATCTCAAGTGAATCTCTCCTGTCAGATGACTGTAGGCTATATCATGTGGACAGTTCAATCCAACTAAGGCACGCTGCATTCAATATTCTTCCTCTTACACCAAAACAAATTTAAGCCCTCATGCTGCAGAATAATGCTGAATCACCAAAAGTGGGAAACTGTGGGTAGAACGAGGATTTCATCACCTGCTACACAGAAGAACCTTTGAAGTTGACTCTAGATACTCCGTTTTTTTTTTCTTCTTTGCATGCGACTGTGCATATAGTAAGCATGTATGTGTGTGCTCTCATACTTGTGGATACGCATGTGTTTTCAGGTTCAGGTGTACACATGCACAAAAGAACATAGAGGCTGAGACTGGGAATCTTCTTGGATCACTCTCCAACCTACACATTTAGACAGAGTTTCTCCCTTGATCCCAGAACTCCCTTATGTAGCTAGCCTAGTGAGCAATGCTCTCTATGGATCCCTTGTTGCTTTCCAAGTGCTGGAGATAGACAGGCTACTGCACCCATCTGGCATGTATGTGGATCTCAGACTCTAGAGCAGCAAGTCATTTACCCTCTGATCTTATTGCCTCTCTCTTTTCATTGCTGCTGTCTGAGAACAACGAGAAACAAGGGAAGAGCTCATGCAGCCCAGGCTATCCTTGAACTCCAGATCCTCTTGTCTCTACCTCCCAAGTGCTGGGTTATTGGCATGGACCATTTCATCTAGCTGATATTCATTCTTTCTCTCCCTCTCTCCAGGGCCCTCTCCCATCCTATCTAATATTTTTTCTTTTTTTTTTTTTTTTTAAACCGGGGCCTCAACACATTTTCCAAGTTGACCTTAGAGAAACTCACTCTGAAGCCCAAGCAATCCTTGAGCCTGCAATCCTCCTGTCTCAGCTTCTGAAGCAGCTGGGAATCCAGGCTGGCGCCACAAGTCTTGGCAACATCACTACTTTCTCTTTCTGTCTTGTCACAATTACCCACCCACACACGGCCTTTTCTCCAGAGATCTTGTCTCCACCCTTCCAGGGGTGATGTTCCCTCCCCTTCAGTACACAGACTACACAGGGCGCAACACAAAACTCCAGGCAACAATCTGGGAACAGCTTCTTCCTAAAGTCTGCCTCAAAGGCTCTGGGCTCCCGGCCCTGCTTTCAGCCCCATTTTGATGATCTTACTCATGTTACTTGTTTCTGTTTCTTTCCCTTGGAGCTCATGAAACTGGCAAGAGCAGCACTGTTTTCTCTCTCTGTGGCCCTGAAGAATGCGGGCGAGGCAACCCTCCTCCAGAGGCCCGAGTGCCAAAGGCAACATGGGCAGAAGACCTGGAGCCAGTTGTCCTGCACATGGCATCCCAGTCCCCCAACAGCAGGATGCTGAAGGCAGGCACCAGAGGGATACTCACAGTGCTCCAGTCATCATTCATCTTGCTGCAAACTGGGTGTGAGCCCAGACCTTCAACCCAAGGGTGAGCAGTCTGTCACGATGGATCCAGTGGAGGCTACCAATGGGTGGGTGACAGTTGTGAGGCAGAATAGACTGACAGGAGACTAAGAGGACACGAAATGGGAAGGAAACCCCTTATCCTGCGGTGTAGCTTACTCCCTCCGTTTGCTAGGAGCCATGAACTGTCCCACCAGCAGCACAGTTTAGCTAGTGAAAGCTAAGTTCAACACGAGAACCTCTAAGGGGATGAACAGACCTTGGAAAGTTTTCTTCTGATCTCCACAAGCTTGCTGTGGCATGTGCACACCTATGCCCTGGAACATGCGCACTGCCCACCCCACTCCCCACTGATTAAAATGTAATTTAATTTTTTAAAATAGGTCAACACAATCAATAGAGTCAAATTTACAGAAGCAATATGTGTGTGTGTTTTCCCAAAGATATCTCAAATAATTAGTAATAATTAAATATATACTTGCGGCCAGAATGCTGTGACCTTGAGTTTTCTCTTGAACCTAGAGCTAAAAATCTCACCACAGAAAACATCTTTACAGTTTCATTTACAAAAGAAAATTATTTTTTAAAAAATAAATAAGCCAGCTCATATATTTTTAATGTTTAAATTTTTCTTTTGTTTCCAGCTTCTCTTCATCTTTAAAACTTGAAGCATATTGCATCCATTGAGAAATACAGCTTAGCAGCTATTGAATCATATACAAGTAATTATGGACACCCAAACACACACTTTCCTGGAGCATTTACCCATGTCTTAGATTTGTATATTGTATGACTGTATCTGGATACTCAAAAAAATTCACCAACTTTGCTTTCCTCTGGCCATTGTGAAATTCTCTTCTGACACGTCATCAAGGAACCAACATCATCTAAGTGGAGGTCCTTCAGGGGAGATTGAACTCATCAAGTTGCTGGACTATGTCTCCCTGTCACTGCTGATGTCTTGAGAAAACAAACACTTCAGAGAGGACCAGAAATGTAGCAGTTCTACCAGGAGCTCATAGTTTACATCTTTTCTTGTGATAAACATCATGCCAAGGGCTTTGAATACCTGGGCTAATACCTAGAACAATCCAATGAGAAGACATCATCATCACTGCCATTTTTCAGGTGACAAAACTGTGGCTCATGGGAAACCAAGTTCTTAAACAGAACTTCAAAGCGAATGAGATCTGTCTTCTCATTTTCTCCTGGGTGGCACTGAAACATCCACAAGAATCTTGTCTCTGTCCCCTTGACACACACCAAATGTTTGTGGTACTTGCTACCGTCTCATCTGTAAGGCAGGCTCTCTCTTCTACTGCACACATCAGCACAGTGAGGGAGGCATGCTCAGTATCTCTATGAAGTCTGTCCACTGTAATTGGACCTGAAAAGTGGGCAGAGAGCAATACGTTCAATAAGATGGGAGAATATCAAGGGTTCACAGATGGACAAAGTCTGAGGTCTGGGGGTCAGCCATGTATGGTAGTTGGGTGTGTGCTTGGGGTTGGTTTATTTGTTGAAGGGACCACACATTCCACGGTGGCTATGCAGATGTCAGAAGACAATGTACATGAGTCATTCTCTCTTTCTGTCTTGGAAGATGTGGGGATCATGTCATCAAGCTTGGCAGCAAGAGCCTTTCCCTGCTGAGCCATCCCAGTGACCCTTGATTTGGGTATCAGCTATACAGGCTAGGCAGGCTTCAAAGTCACAGTCCTCTAGCCTCAAACACCACAGCCTGACTAGTTGGGGTCTCCAGTTTTTAGGGTGCATTTATCTGTTTGATGTACAATTACAAGTGAGCTGAGCTTCTTTCTCCTCACACACAGATGAGACCTCTAGTCCACGTGCTACTTTTTAAAACAGGTGTATTTGTGAGAGTATCTGAATACACACACACACACACACACACACACACACACACACACACACACACAAATGCAAGCTACCCTTAGAGCCTAGGAAAGAGCGTTCAGTCCCCTGTATCTGAATTTGCAAATGGTTGTGAGCTTCTCAACATGGATGCTAGGAACCAAAAACAGGTCTCTCCTGGATGATCAATCAATGCCCACTCTTAACTGCTCTCGATCTTTCTATCCCTTGATTTAGTGTTCCTGGCTCTCTCCAAATACCTGCATGCCCTTTACTGTCGACAGACACGGACCCTTTGCTTGTCCTGAATTATACCAAGTTGAACATTCTACTAGTTTATTCTATATTCCAAAGTGATCCTCCTAAAGAGGATATCAGGTTCTATACCCTGTGGCACAGAAGAGCCAAGCACCCTTTGAATGACCCTCAGTGGCATGACAGTACCCCTGCTGTGACTGTGTGAATGTCACAATTATCCCGCCTCCAGGAGATTGCCCAGCTGCCAGGTCACCACACATTCACAGTACTGACTTCCAACATCTTTGCCAAGTGAAAACAGGATCATTTTTTCATTTGCATTGCAAAATAAATCCTTTGCACAGCAAAGCACAAAATACACCCAAGTCCAACCAGAATGCACAACACAGTCAATCTGCATGATAATGTTGGGACCACCGCCACAACAAGGACATAGGGCTGCCTTTTTTCAAGTACTTACTAAGTACTTGAGCACTCTGACCTGCACTTTCTGTAATGTCAGTACCATCCTGAGAGGGAGTCACTGCTTTTTTTGTTTTTGTTTTTGTTTTTTTTTTTTTGTTGTTGTTGTTATTTTTTTTAGATATTTTCTTTATTTACATGTAAATTTTCCCTTTCCCAGGTTCCCCTCCAAAAAACAAATAAACAAAAACAACAAGAACAAACCCCTTTTGCCTCCCCCCTCCCCATGCCTGCCACCCCACCCTCTCCCACTTATTGGCCCTGGCATTCCCCTACACTGGGGCACAAAACCTTCACAAGGCCGAGGTCCTTCCCTCCTATTGATGATCGAATTTTCAATCCTCTACTATACACATGCTGCCAGAACATTCAGTCCCACTCTGTATAGTCCTTGATTGATGGTTGGGTCCCTGGGAGCTCTGAGGGTACTAGTTAGTAATTGTTGTTCGTCCTAAGGGGCTGCAAACCCTTCAGCTCCATAGAACCTTTCCCTAACTCCTTCATTGGGGACAGTGTACTCAGTTCAATGAATGGTTGTGAGCCTCTACATCTGTATTAGTCAGGTATTGTCAGAGCCTCTCAGGAGATAGCTATATGCTTGTCCTTCCTTCAGTCTCTGCTCCATAGCTAATCTCTGCCACTCCTTCTGTGGGTGTTTGATTCCCCTTTTTAAGAAGGAATGAAATGTCCACCTTTTGGTCTTCCTTCTTCTTAAGTTTCTTGTGGTTTGTGGGTCGTTCTTCCTGTATTCCAAACTTCTGGGCTAATAACCACTTATCAGAGAATGTATACCATGTGTGATCTTTTGTGATTGGGTTACCTCACTCAGGATGATACTCTCCATATCCATCCATTTTCCTAAGAATTTCATAAATTCATTGTTTTTAATAGCTGAGTAGTACTCCATTGTGTAGATGTACCACACTTTCTGTATCCATTCCTCTGTTGAGGGACATCTGGGTTGTTTCCAGTTTCTGGCTATTATAAATAAGGCTGCTATGAACATAGTGGAGCATGTGTCCTTATTACATGATGGAGCATCTTGTGGGTATATGCCCAGGAGTGGTATGGCTGGGTCCTCTGGTAGAACTATGTCCAATTTCCGGAGGAACCGCCACACTGATTTCCAGAGTGGTTGTACCAGTTTGCAATCCCACCAGCAATGAAGGAGTGTTCCTCTTTCTCCACAACCTCTCCAGCATCTGCTGTCACCTGAGTCTTTTATCCTAGCCAATCTGACTAGTGTTAAGTGGAATCTCAGAGTTGTTTTGATTTGCATTTCCCTAATGACTAAGGATGTTGAACATTTCTTTAAGTGTTTCTCAGCCATTTGGTGTTCATCAGTAGAGAATTCTTTGCTTAGCTCTATGGTTTTTTTAACTATTTCTAGAGAAGGAAGGAGAGTACAGAGAGACAGAATAACCTGCTTCAGGACTCCAAGGTGCTCAGAAGCAGAGTCACAACTACTCCACTACTGAAGTGGCCAGGCATCCATGAGGAGCTTTTGGTAGAATTGCAGTGTCTCTGTTACTTTGGTGTGACTTCAGATCTTCAGTTACTCATCATTTGAATTTGGAAACTCACCCAGTTTCTGAGAAAACCAAATAAAAACAGGAGGAAAAAGAGGTGGGGGATGAAGAGAGAGAGAGAGGAGAGAGATGGAGAGAGAGAGACAGAGACAGAGAGACAAAGCAGATGAGAAATGGAGGCTTCAGGGTGGGGAGGAAAGGGGAAAGAAGGCAGACCATGCTTGTGAGGAGCAGCAATGTCATCTGGGTAAACATCCCACACTCCCAAGCCCTATGGAAATCATTACAGTGGTTCCTCAAAGAACAGAGAGCACAGCTACCATATGATACAACTGTATACCCAGGGGAATTTAAGTCAACATATCAAGAGATACTTCACAGCTGTGCTGATTGCTGCACCATTCATTGTAGCCCAGGTATGGAATCAGCTTGGGTGTGTATCAGCAGATGGACAAAGGAATGTGCTATGTACTATATACACATTCTGTGGAGTATTGCTCATAAATAAAATTGTGTTATTTGTAAGGAAATGGATGGAGCTGGGGAATCATTGTGTTAAAATAAGCCAGACTCAGACAAATACCATGGTTTGTCTCATATGCCGAAGGTAAAGTTTTAAAGGTATTAAGACAAGAAAGTAGAAAGGGGATTATTTAGGGGGAAGAAGAGAACCAATAGGGAGAGGATGAGATGACAAGGAAAGGTAATGAAGAAGTGGAACAAAAAGTGACGAAAATAGATAATCAACACTCTGATTTTCTTTTTCTACAAATTTCCCTTGGGTACAATAAAGTCAGTTCATGCATGTGAAACCTGAGTCTAGCCACTTCCAATTCCCTGGTGCCTTTAAAAGTGCATGGTGCTAACCCTTGGGTTGTGTTTGGAGCCTCCTGGCTCATCCTCTTCCCTAGCCCTCTCTTTATTAAGCACCAGGTGGATCAGGACTATGGACAGTACCTGCAGATAGAGGATTCCTGGTGGCCATTAGGGACAAGGGATTAGTGCCCAGCGGTAGTACCTCACTGAAGCTGGGGCAAGATCTCTCTTTAGTTTTCTTTAGGATGTTATACTAAGAAAAAAGCCAAGCTTGTTAAATCTCTCTCATTGGGAGTTCTTGGGACATCCCAGTTACTTTCTTCATGAATCTCAGGGAAAAACTGCACATCCCTCTGTCAGACACATATGGGTCTGATCTTAATCTCAATGTAGATGGCACACTGTGTTTTATTTCTCTAAGGGAAATAGAAGGTTGTTCCTCCTCCTTCTCTCTTCCTCAGGCTTGCTGAGGAAGCTTGATTTGATCCCATGACTGTTATAGATTAATAAATTATAGGTTCGGTAGAAAGGAGCTGACATAAATTACCCTTCAGGCAGGCACTATTAGGAGAGTTATAGCTATCCCAGATAACATCTTGAGAGTCCTGAAAGGGAGGGGGAGCATTCAGTTTTGGAATACAAAAAAGGAATTTCCAAAGCTAAGCAGGAGAGCTTTCTCACTGGGAGATCTAACCAAGGTACCAGAGGAAGGCACTGGGTAAGAATAAAGTTATAATTCAGACTTGCTTTGGTGAGCTAGAAGCATAGCTCTGAGGATGATGTCACTAGCAGCCAATGCTTGATAACCTGAGTTCAATACCCAAGATGTGATGGTAAGAGAGAATCAACTCCTACAACTTGTTTTCTGACCTTGACAGGCATGTGCACATGCATATGTGCACATATCTGTGTTTGTGCATGCATATACATGCACAAATACATACACACATCAAAAGGAAATAAATAATTTAATTTAATAATTAAAGGGAAAGAAAGTTGCTTGGCAGCGGGGGGGGGGAGCTCATTCTCCACTGCAAGGGAAAGGAAGGGACACATCAGGCTTTGCTTCTCAACTTTGTTCAGAGAAAGCTACAAGGAGGTTGGCCTGACTTTGGAGAGAGAGTGTAACAGCCAAAGAATCTATAACCTAACACTTACCAACCCATGCTTTTGAAGCAGGCTCTTATTTCATTTTGAAAACTGCCCAGCGATGGAGCTAATCCACCAAGCTGCACTTTAGTATCAATGGCTACCAGATGGCTGGCTTTCCTTCCTCAGTCTCTAATCTGGGGGGAAACTCATAACTGTTTTCTCAGCTCTGAAATGTGACTGTTGATCGTTGTAAAGATTGAATGCTGTATCCGCCATGAACAGTCATTACACTTGACTCAAGGCAGATGCTGTGTCAAAGGGAAGTGTGAAGGTGCAGCATGGAGGTGGTAGTAAGAGCAACAGGAGGAGGGTGTGGTCTTGTCCAGACTAGGATACAAGAGGAAATATTCTAAACACTCTGTACTTGTATGGGAAAAGGAGCACTAGAGGGCAAGTAGATGTAAAGAAGATGAATAACACTTGCTATCAGTTCACTTGAGTTAAATTGAGCACCTTCCCTTACACACTAACTCATTCTCTTTGAATCCTTGTATGACTCCCATGAAAGAAGCTCTGCCACTAATGGCTAATGGCTCCCAATGATGGTTGAGAGAACTAAGATTTAAAAGGTCAAAGCAACTCTAATGATAGTTGTAGAGCCAGAAGGCCAGACAGCAGGGACCCAAACCATGTCTGCCAGTCCCCAATGCTCAAGTGGGGAATGTGGCAACCCTCCCCTGGATCTTCTTCCCTCCCAAACCAGGTCAGCAGGAGATTGTGGTAGAGTGTGGGGATGGGGAGTAGGGAGGTTGGGAGTGGGCTCAGCTTTTGTCTCCCAGAATCCATAGATCATGACCCTGAAGTAAGTAGACAAGCTCGGGCTGAACGAGGCTGCTGCAAAGCCTGCTATCGGCTTCATTTCATCAGGCCGCTGGCGCCTGGCACAGGAAATTAAAAGCAACTCGTAGATCACAGAGCTCAGTGCCAAGTGATCTCAGACAGAACCATCCCCCGTCCCCTCCCTACTTCTCCTTGGGCAAGAGCATGGCTTGCCTGTCACTGTGGGTGGCTGAATTTTGTGCAGGGGTCACTGAGATAAACCGCCATGGTCACTAATGCCCCACTGGCAAACAGGAAGGCCCTTTCTTTGGACAATCCCTTGTGTTAACAGTGGAATGTGTGTATATGCATGTGCATGTGTATGCATTTATGTGCCTGTATGTGTGTATATGTGCATGTATGTGTGTGCACATATGTGTGCACTTGCAAGTGTGTGTGTAGGCATGCATGCATGCATGTGTGTGTGTGTTCTGTTTCTTGGTTTTGCTTTGTAGAAACAGAGTTTCATGTATCTCAATGTTGGCTTCAAAAACTTGGGGAAGGAAGGAAGGAAGGAAGGTTCGAACGAAGGAGTGGCTATGTAGCTGAGGATGACTTTGAACTTCAATCTTCCTGCCTCTATGTCCCAAATTCTGGCATTACCATCATGCACTACCACTTAGTTTCTGTTGTGTTGAGCATGGTTCCCAGGCTGTACATGGCATGTTAGGCAAGCTCTCTACAAACTGAGGTTAATTTCCAGTCTTCCATAATTACTCTAAACCTACTTGGGCTGACAATGAAGATTAAGACCATTACAATAAAAAGCAGAAAAGGAGAGAGAATTCCAGGCCTGGGCACAACTCAAAGAAGTTTGGAGGTATGAGGGACCCAAGCAAATAGGTTCCTTCTGATAAAGAAGTGCCTAATAGGGAAAGAGAAAGCCTGGGAATTTTAGGCTCCTTCTCCTCAGACCCCATACCCACTTACCAGGTACAGGTTGAAGTTTGGGTAGCTCTACCCACCAGTCTATTGAGAAATGAGAACAAATGCATAGTAGGAGTGCCCTTCACACACTCATTCCTCTGAAACCAATAGCAGATTTGCCTACCCATGATGCCTTGTGAACATGAGAGTGTGGTGTTTCTAGATGCTTGGCATCCCTTCTATTGAGTTTTAGCAAAAGCACTTTATTTCTTTTCTCTCAGGTTTTCTCTTACCTTCTCATAGAAATAGATGGTCTGTTGTGACATTCTAATCTGCCCAAGCCAAGGGTTGAAAAAATGACCACACTGAGTCCTTAGACTTCTACTCAGATACCTCCATAGTAAAGCACTGCAGGACACATCTGATATAGTGCTCATCCCTGTCTTTTGAGGCCCCAGACTCCCCAGACTTCATGCATCAGACAACCATCATTCCTGATTATCCTTCCAGAGAATTCCCATTTACTGCAACCACTTATTTTCTGCATGCTTGAATTGGGGTCCTCTGCCTGGAATTTGTTCCCCTTCTCTGTTACCTATTGTAATGGTCAATATTGGCCAGGTTTAGAATAGCCATGGAGAGATTGGGAATGTAGATCAGTTGGCTGAGTGCTTGCTTAGCATGAACAAAGCCTTGGGCTCCATTCCCAGCAATGCATACACTGGCTTGGTATACATATGTGCATGGTTGTGTGTACCTGGTGTCTCACCATGCTATATAGCTTGCCTTTGCCAAGAAAAGCAATATGCTCATCCCTCAATTTCTCTGTGCTGATCTTTCCCTGATAGCATAAATTTTATGGGCAATCAGCGTTTCCTGGAGTGAGAGAAAGGTTTCCAGAACCCTCACCACACAAAACTGCAATAAAATATTAAGATCTCCCTATTCTTAAAACATTCAACCTATACAAATTCCAGCTTCTCATTTTATCTCTAACTCTCTGCTCTTCTATTCTTCTTCTTTGAGTGCCCTCACTGAAATTCCTTACTCGTTTTATTGATAAAAAGGAACTGGTGATATCTTACTCTGTTTTGTACTAGTCTTGTCTCTAGGGCTTCAAGACAAATCGTGACCCAAAGAACATTCTGATGCCAGATGTTAGCACAATGTCCATTCAATACTATGATTTCTACACACATAAGGTTAGAGACAAGCAATACAACCACTTATGGATGCTTCCAGGCGTAAGTGTGACAGCTCTGGGTGCAGGAAAAGTTCTTATCCTTCTACATTAACTCATGTTCAATTAGAGGTAAGAATTCATCCCTGCAGGAACTCAGGCCCTTCCACAGCCCATGTTTGTTTTCACCTAGAGGCAAAGAGCCTTCCATGGGATTGACAAAGGGAATTAGATGTTATCTGAAGGACAGAGACCAGCAGTAACTCCAAGGGCATCCACTGAGTGCCTGAACTCACCTCTTGCTGGGACTTTCCCTTGTCACTTTGTGTATGTTAAGTTTGGCCAATAGCTGTCTGGGACCTCAAGGATGTGTTATCTATGTGGAATTTGTCCCTCAGTGTGCTTACAAGCCCATGACCTTGGTGTTAGAACCAGAGTGGATGATATAGAAAGCTGGTATATTCAGTCTCTGGAACTCATACTCCTTGATAATCATTCATTCAATAAACATATCAAATTCCATCTCTGGGACAAGAAATTGGAAGAAAGAAAAAAATAAGAGTCATCTATTGTCCATAAAAATCTGGAAGTCTTGCAGAGCATGCTGGGAGAAAGCAGAGAGTAATTCAGAAGTGGGAGAAGCTCTAGGTCACATGGTCACATAGTATGGAAAGCCTTATTCAAACCAAAGCTTTGCCAATTACTCAGGATTTGAGGAAAATAAGATATATCTTTTCAGGAAAAAAAACAAAACTCATTCTGAGAATTTGGCATTGTGTTGGGAGCCAAGAGGACAGAGATAGTAGATAAGAACCTTGCTGAAGGCTGGGTGGTGGTGGTGGCACACGCCTTTAATCCTAGCACTTGGGAGGCAGAGGCAGGCAGATTTCTGAGTTCGAAGTCAGCCTGGTCTACAGAGTGAGTTCCAGGACAGCCAGGACTATACAGAGAAACCCTACCTCAAAAAACCAAAAAAAAAAAAAAAAAAAGAATAGAATGGTCAGCACATAGTATCAGTTGGTGGGTATCCATCAACTGAATGCTGGCAAAACCAATCAGAGAGCATGGCATACACCAAAAGCACCTTGTGGTTGTTTGGAAGTCAAAGAGATCCTCAATAATGGAGATGTCATCTGATCCTGGCCTGAGCTGTGACATGAATACACCAGAAGCAAGAGAGGATCAGGACTTCAAGAATAAGGACTAACACACATAAAGGTTCCATGGCTGAAATAACAGTGAGTTAGAATGAATGGAGATGAGAATAGAGTGGAGAGTTGGCTAGGGTCATAAGAACTAGTGAGGTTAATGCATGAGATTAAGAGTGCAAGAGGAGGACTGGCAAGATGGCTCAGTAGGTAGGAGCATTGACTGCTCTTCTGAAGGTCATGAGTTCAAATCCTAGCAACCACATGGTGGCTCAAAACCACCCATAATGAGATCTGACACCCTTTTCTGGTGCATCTGAAGTCAGCTATAGTGTACTTATACATAATAATAAATAAATCTTTGGGCCAGAGCAAGGTTGGACTGACTGGAGTGACCAGGGTTGACCAGAGCAAGGAGAGGTCCTAAAAATTCAATGCCAGCAAACACATGAGAGCTCACAAACATCTGTACAGCTACAGTGTACTCGAAATGAATAACTAACTAACTAACTAAATAAATAAATAAATAAATAAATAAATAAATAGATGTTTTTTAAAAAAATATAGTGCAAGAGGAACATCTGTGTCAGAATGCCCTTTGGAGCAAGAGATTTATTAAGTGTTATTGACAAGGGTTGAAAAGATAGTAGCTGAGCAGTTAAGAGAACTGGCTGCCATTCCCCAGGACCTGTGTTTGAATCCCAGCACCAACCCTGTAGCTATCAAACATCTGTAACTACAGTTCCAAGGGATCTGATGTCCTCTTCTGGTCTGATAAGTATGTGGTACATAGACACATATGTAGGCAAAATACCCATACCAATCTCAAAAAAAAAAAAAAAGTGCTTAAAGGGTTATTGACACCATAGATAGCCAGACAGACAGACAGCATGACAAATGCTCTAAAAGAATGTCAGAGCCACAAAGCTAAATGGGAGTCCTTACTTACAGGTTTCAAAGAGGTTCATGTCAGGCACTTGATAAGTAGACCACTGTACCAGCTTGCAGTCTGCTTGTCTATGACTCCCAGTTAGGAAGGGAGAGGTAAAGGTTTATCACTTTAGGCAATGTGTGTTCAGTATACAGGATGTGCCTACTTGCCTGGGGTAAACTTCATAGGCAGATTCTTTTATAGGGAGCTTATCATTTTCCTGTAGCAAAGAGAATTAGAGTCAGCTGTGAGGATGGAGATAGACAGACAGACAGACAGACAGACAGACAGACAGATAGATAGATAGATAGATAGATAAAGGCAGACAGACAGTTTGTTTCAGGTGAGTGTGGCCTGCTCTAGCCTGAACCTAATACTAAACTGTGAGCTTGGAATCTGGGTCACACAGCCTACTGTCTTGTTTGCCAACTCAGTATGAGAAAAACAAGCATCCCTGCCTTCCAGGTGACTGTGCCTCGTGTAGCTCTGCTTCCACATCAGCAGTGCATGATGCTCCACCCTTACCCAGTAACCCAAGAGACAAGAATGTGAGCTTTAAGATCAAGAAGACTCTAGGCTCCTATCTAGGCAGTGCTACCTTCTCCTAGGAGGCATGGAAACAACTAGACCTCCCTAAGCCTCAATAACTTCATTTCCAAAATGGGGATCCCAGAGCTCCCCATCCCCACTCCAGGGAGTATGTAAAAGACTAAGTAAGATGATAGGCAAAATCTTAATGGGAAGTGTTTTAGAATGGTTGTTTTGTTAATGTTAAAGTAACAATAATTGCCACTTGCCAGTCTATTTGGAATATGGCTCATTCTCACCCACCTCCTACTGCTTATGAAGGAGGTTAACTTAGGGCCACCTGTTCTGAATTGGTACATCAGAACAGCAAATGGATTCAAACTCGATGTCATAGACCATGTGCCTCGCCCAGGTTGGAGGGAACCTCTAAGAGTGAACGACTCAGTCTTTCTCAGTTTACTCTGTAAAGCCTGAGGACAGAAACACCAAAAGCTTGCCTATGGCCTCACAGCCACTGTGGGGGAAAAGGGGTTAACCTCTTCACCTCCTGACCCCTGTCAATGTCCCAGATGGAGCTGACCACCTCCTGCCTAGTGTGGCCAAGAACAAGGGCAAGATTAAATAAAGTTCAAATGCCAACTTTGCAAAGCCAAGTCCTGCAGAGCGTGTGAGGTTGCCCAGGCCCTGCCCTTCTTGGCAAGCCTAAGGGACCTGCTTTGCTGTCTTCACACTCTGTCCAAACCTTCTGCAAACTCGCTCTGAGAATAGACCTGCCCTGCAGCCCTCCTGACCCAAGCCGGAGATAAGCTCTACTTAGCCTCGTGTCAGTTTTCAGTGGGAACAAGGCCTGGGGACAAGGCCAGAGCTAGCAGATACCAGACAGAATGTTTTTATTTCCTCAGGCTCTTGTCCCCAACAGAGGCTGTGAGCTACCTTGACCTCACCCGGGCAATGTGAGGTTTCTGCCAGTGGCTCTGGAGCCAGTCCCTTATCTGGTGGTGGCTTTAGGCACTCAAATCTTCCCAGAATTCATCCACTTTGTCCAGGATGGAAGAATGACTGAAGCAAGGATTGGCAGGGGTGTGGGGGAGGGGAGTGGTGAAAAGAGAGGGGGTGGGTACTGGGAGCTGACTGGGGGAAGGTAATAGGACAACAAGAAAGGACTCTCAGTAGGAGACTGTTCATTTCCTGGAACTCATCCAGTGCTTCTTCAAGCCCACTGATGTACAGACATAAGTCTCTGGGCCAGAATGAGCCCCCCTGAGCACTCATCTGCTGTACCTACCAGCAGGACAGAATCCCTTATGCAAAAGAGGCTACATGTTACATACTCTGGTTATCTGCTTACCACTAACCTGCCCCACCAACTCTCAGCCAGACTGTCAGCCATGGTGAATGGAGGAGATAGTGACTGAATGAAGGGGTGTATGACTTCAAACCAGTTGGTCCTAAGAATTCGATATCAATTCAATTGCTTATTAGCAACAGGTAGCTGTCAAGATTCAAGTTGTCCACTACTTCTCATCTGTAAGTCAGGCATTACTTTAAACAAACCTATGACTTTATTAAGACCCTTGGACTGTGAACACAATCTGGCATAAAGGGAAGTCAGATTTTATTGTATCATATCCTTGAAGACCAAGACCAGAAATGTCTTCAGGAAATCAAATGGCAATCCCATTTTCCCCTCCTCACCTTTGTTGCTCCAAATGTTATCTCTCTGCTCCTCTCCATGCTCTCTATCCATTCTTTCTGATCATTTATTGGGTACAATTCCTTGTTATAGAGTGGAATAGCCTTCTAGTGAGACAGAGATCATTGTTTCTTCCCACATACAACAGAAGCAACTGATAGTCAGAGACATTCCAAAAAGAAAATAAAAAATCTTATTGACAACCTGTCTTAGTCAGGGTTTCTATAGCTGTGATGAAACACCATGACCAAAGCAACTCGGGGAGAAAACAGTTTATTAAGCTTACACTCTCAAATCACTTTCATCATCATAGGAAGTTAGGACAGGAACTTAAACAGGGCAAGACTGTGGAAGCAGAAGCTGATACGGAGGCCATGGAGGAGTGCTGCTTACTGGCTTGCTCCACATGGCTTGTTCAGCCTGTTATTTGTTGTTGTTGTTGTTGTTGTTGTTGTTGTTGTTGTTGTTTTATAGGATCACCAGACTAGTGATGGAATCACCCACAAGAAGCTACCTTCTTCCCATCAATAACTAATTAAGAAAATACCTTACAGGCTTGCGTCCAGTCCAGTCTTATAGATTCATTTTCTGAATTAAGATCCCTGGCAGTGCTGGTGCACGCCTTTAATCCCAGCACTTGGGAGGCAGAGGCAGGCGGATTTCTGAGTTCGAGGCCAGCCTGGTCTACAGAGTGAGTTCCAGGACAGCCAGGGCTACACAGAGAAATCCTGTTTCCAAAAAACAAAAACAACAACAAAAAAAGATTCCCTCCTCTCGGAACACTTTAGCTTGTGTCAACTTGACATAAGCTATCCAGCACACAACCCTTGTGATGGTTAACCTTGACTAAATTAAGAAACATCTATGCAATACAGACAGACCCTTAGATGTGAGGACATCTTCAGAGATGTTTAACTGAGGTGAGAAGATATTCCTCGAATGTGGAAGATACCATACCATTCCATGGTTTGGGGTCTTAGATTGATTAATGCACTTGCCCCACAAGTCTGATAACCTGAGTTTGATCCCACTGTGGAAAGAGAGACCAATTCTCCAAAGTTGTCCTCATACCTCTACAAAC
>JADRCD010233699.1:20224-37786 GCA_019843815.1 Montemys delectorum | reverse complement strand
TGCATTTGGTGTTTTGACTATTATGTGACCAGAGGAATTTCTTTTCTAGTCCAATCTATGTGGAGTTCTGTAAGCTTGTATGGTTATGTGTATCTCTTTCTTCAGGTTAGGGAAGTTTTCTTCTATAATTTTGTTAAAGATATTTACTGGCCCTTTGAGTTGGGAATATTTGCTCTCTTCTATACCAATTATCCTTAGGTTTGGCCTTCTCATTGAGTCCTAGATTTCCTGGATGTTTTGGAGTTAGGATCATTTTGCATTTTACATTTTCTTTGACTGTTGTGTCAATGTTTTCTATGGTATCTTCTGCACCTGAGAGTCTCTCTTCTATATCTTGCATTCTGTTGGGGATGCTTGTGTCTATGACTCCTGATCTCTTTTTTGGTTTTCTATTTCCAGGCTTGTCTGACTTTGTAATTTCTTTGTTGTTTCTATTTCCATTTTTAGATTCTGGATGGTTTTGTTCAATTCCTTCACCTGTTTGGTGTGTTTTCCTGTAACTCTTTAAGGGATTTTTGCGTTTCCTTTTTAAGGGCTTCTACCTGTTTACTTGTGTTCTTCTGTATTTCTTTAAGGGAGTTATATATGTCCTTCTTACAGTCCTCTATCCTCATCATGAGAGGTGATTTTTAAAACAGTACTGCTTTTGTGGTGTTTTGGAGTATCCAGGGTTTGCTATGGTGGAAGAACTGGATTCCAATGATGCCATACAGCCTTTGGTTACTGTTGCTTATGTTCTTGCCCTTGCTTCTCAACATCTGGTTTTCTCTGGTGTTGGCTGGTCTTGCTGCCTCTGAGTGTGGCTTGTCCATCCTGCAAGCCTGTGTGTCAGCATTCCTGAGAGACCAGCTCTCTCCTGGTGGTATTTGGGTATGGTGGGCTGTGGCCCAGGATCAGCTCCAGGCACAGATGGAAACTGAAAGGATCCTGTCCCAGGATGCCTCTTGGTTCCCTTGTCCTGAGAGCTCCAGGCAGGTCCCTCTGAGCAGAAGTGCTGGGCTTACCTCTGCTCATAGGCTTGTCCACACTTTTGGGAGACCTGATCTCTCCCAGTGGTATCTTGGTATGGAATGCTACGGCACAGGATCAGCTCTGATGCAATACTTTTTTGATGCTTGCTTTTAATTTTATACTTCTTAAAACAGATGTAGTCATAGATTTTTTAGCACTCATCTTAACCCCCCCAAAAGGAAATATAAACAAAATACATCCTTTAAGGCATTCTTAAAACTTCTTTATTTTCAGAGCTTACCTTGTTTTCCCAGGGAGTCTTTGGTAAGTATGTTTTTATTCCCACAGTATCATTCTCTCTCACATAAAGAACAGTGCCCACATAGTAATGTTTAGGAGGCTCTACTACTGTTTCTAAGCTGCTAACAATCATTGGGCTATTGTGTATGTCATAGCTTTCTGAATTTTATTTTAAGACCTCAGCAGAAGGTGTTCAGACAGAGAAAGACTCTTGCCTCCTATAGTGGTACTTCCCTAGTAAGCCAGTGCCACACACATGTTTAAAATGACAGATGTGTTCTAACTTTCCCACAGCACTTGCAAGATGTGAGCTAGACCATGATTTTAGATGGAGAAAACTCTGTGTGTGTGTGTGTGCTGGAATTGGGTTTACTTTAGAATCATCAAAATACCATGAATGCTTCTAGAGCAAAAAGTAAAATTTCTACAAGAAAAGGTCACTTTGAGGGCAGAGAGATGGACTTGTTGACAATGTGCTTGTTGCACAAGCATAAGGTCCCGAGTTCAATTTTCCAGCATCCACACACAAGCTGGGTATACTAGCACACGTTTGTGACCCCAACAGTGAGTGGAGCTGAAATGTAAGAGTGTGGCAGGGGGATCCCCTGAGCTCCTTGGCCAGGCCATCCTAGTCAAATGAGGGAATGCCAGGATTAGGGAGAGAACCTCTTGCTTCAATGCACCCAGGTACATACCTACAGGAACACATACACATAACACACAGTAGTCAATTAATTAACTGATTAGAAATGATTATTTCTTCTGCTAAAAATACATTCAAACTTATGGATATTTCAAAGCGTTACCCAGGTGGTTAAAAAATCTGAGTACCTTACAAAGGGAAGAGGTTAGCAGTACATTCATGAACCAAAGTGTCAGTCATTCCTACTGCTCAACTGGCACATGGCCTTTCCTTACTGGAATGAATGTTGGGCTGCTGGGAAGAGACAAGTTTCTAAAGAACAGACACTACCTCATCCGCTATCTAGGGTGATGGGGTAGAACAGACTTAAGTGCAACTTTCTCATGGGAACCTTTGCCTGGGCCTGGCACTTTTGCTCCTTACATATAATGCAGAGAATGCAATCTTAGTTCAGCTCAAACTCCCAAGAAACAAACAAGTGTTAAATGGGTACAAAGGTTGATAAAAAGACTCTCCATCCTTGAAGTTAAATTGTAACCCGCTTCAAATATAACATTCAGGACTAATAGCCACCATCCTAGAGGCGCAGAGATACTCTTTCTCGCTTGATACGTATTTTCTGGGTTCTGGCTCCTCAGTAGCCTCAGTCATCATTGAAGCAGTCACCTCTTCTGTTCTCCATGGGTCCTTTCTTCCAACCTTGTTTATGGCCTGTTGCTGGGAATTTTGGGAGACTATCATTTTGCTCTTTCATCCAAGATTTCTTCTTCCTCCCAATATCCACCTCCTATGGCAGTCTACAGAGCTCTGGCCCCTGCTGAGTATCTACTGAGTTAGTAGTTAGCTCTAACCATCTGTGAAGATGATGAGGACTGGACAAAGAATGAAGTGACAGGTGACACCTATCAAGGACTTAGAACAAACATTCCAAGTTATTCTCTTCCTATGACATGGAGCAACATTCATTCCCTTAGGCATTATATTTGAAAGGAACTTCATTTCCAAAAGAAAAAAAAAACAAACCATAGAATTTCTATTGGAAACTCATTGTAAAAAAAGTTTGGCTTTAGGACTATCAAAGGAAACTGTATTGAGTAAAATTAGAGCTATGGTAACATTCAATGGCATTGGGACCTATAGTACCCACTGGTAGTTTTATTTTTAGTATTTCCTAAAAAGAACTGAGAGCAGAATGGTATCTAAGTTCCAGGAATCCTCAGAGAATGGGGCAGAGATGCTCCCTGACAAACTGAAACTGTCACTATCTATGCAGATGTCACAGGTGACAAGGACTGAAGCAGAAATGATCAGAGAGAAAGGAGAAGCCAGAACAGAATGGAAGAGCTCGTTGGTGGGCTCTATTTCCAAAAAAATAGCAAGCCAGAGCAAAACTACAGGAAAACCATCAGCCTCCCATAATCACAAACATCACAAAAAATATTATATAAAAACACAAATACCCCAAATCCAGGAAAAGATTAAGGACACACATGAAGAACACAGCAGAGTTTGTGGTCTCTATAATTCTTAGATGCTAGGCTAATGTTTAAGTAACAATTTCTGATTTACCAGAGACAGGAAGTCATTAGTTTTCATGAGGAGAAACTAGCATCCCACAAAACAGAGACATCAAAGTCATCACAGGAGGAAATGTCTCTCCTTATTTGTTAGGCTAACTTTTTGTTTTGTTTTGTTTTGTTTTGTTTTGTATTACCTGGTCTAGAGCTTGTTATTATAGCCTACATTGGACTCTAACTCACAATTCTCCAGCCTAAGATTATAGGCAAATAGCACCATGCCCAGTATTTTCAGGATAAATTTTAAATGATGATTCTAACTATATTTTAATGTGTGAAGACACGCATTTTCACTGTAGTGTAATATTTCAAGTGTACTCGAAAGCCGGGAAGGGTATTTTTTGCTTTTGTTAGGAAGCCAACATGCTCAAAGGGCTTGTCAGTTACTTTTCAGTGTTGCTCAAACTGTGCACTAAGAAGAGGTGATCCAGGGAACCAGTACCCACAGTGTCTGACCTTACAGGATAAACAAGTGCCTAGCCATTTGCATGTATGACAAAATTTCCCACCATGAGATAACTGCCCTTCTGTGGCCTACATTTGAAGAGTAGAGTCACTATGTTGCCTCTGTCTTTGATCATATCTTTCACCCATTACACATGGACACCAAGGGTGGTCCACTTGTAGACTGTCTTGAATCTTTTCTCAACCCCAGAATTATGTCATATCACCAATATGGAAATATTTTCTCCCTTTAACAAAAGTTTGTCCTAGCATTCATTTAGAATAATTATCAGAACCAGCTCACGAGCAGCTTTCTGACCCTCTGTGCAGTGGTAGGTTTGACAGCTAAAGAAATCTTGCCTCTTCTTGAGTGCACCGTCCAGCAGGAAAACATTGATGAGGCTTATGAGGCATTATAAAACACACCAAAGTTGGTGTCTATCTTCAGATCACGTCAAAACTTAGGTTTACTTTGGAGTTTGAAAGGAAGGAAAATGAATATTAAAATTGATAGAGGTGGAGATAGCTTCGCTCAGTGAAGTTACACGTCAATGAATCCTATAAAACCATCCATCTCTTTTTGTACAGTCCTCAGCAGCATGGCATTTCAGAAGTAACTCAAAAATCTCACAGGCTACTTGGACAAGAGCATTCTCTCATGCCAAGTAAGTCACATTGCAGGGATTAACTTGCTTCTGGTGCTTAAAAAAGATATAGAGCACAGAGGGGTCAAAGTGGTGGAGAGCTTAATGGCTGCGGGCAATCCATTCCTAAAGTTAAATAGTATTTTGACTTTCAAATACAACTGAAACACTTCCTCAAATGATGCCAGTAAATTATCCTTGAAAAGATTTATATAAATATATCTCTTAGTAAATGAAATGCAAACTGTATTAGGATTGATTCCCTGCATCTGAATAAACAAGATGGATTTGATAATGGATTCTGGACTTCCTTACTGTATGGTCCTGTGTGGATTTAACTGGTAAGAAAATAATCCTGCACAGTCCTTGGGAACACTGTGGGAGCTGGAAGGAGTGCCAAGACATTTTAAACCTCTCCCCATCCCCACTTGTTCTCTTTTATAACTTGTAAAATGCACACAATGTCTGTACATTGGAAGAGCTACATGGTTTATGTCAACGTCGATTCAAGCCAGGGCTTGTGTGTCTTCCACATAATGCAGCTCATTGTTCCTCTGAGAAATGAGGATGAGGTATTTTGATACCTGGGGCAATGCTAAGATTATTCAATTTGAGTGCAGTAATTAAGAACAGATTCTTAGTAATAATAATTGAATAGCTTAAACCAAACTACAATTCACAAAATACCCCTTTATCCAAAGGTTTTGAAACTTGGTATCTTTAAAAATGGAAAAATCCAAAAATTAATTCTTTTGAAGAATAAGATGTAATTATAGTCTTCTGAGGCTGACTATCTACAAGACGAAACTATGCAAATAAATTGGCTATGGCTCCTATTTACTGTGTCATCTGTGTTCTTGTTGGGTAAAGTCTTAATATTTAGAGCAAGTTTTCTGTAAAATGGAAAATAAGTGGTACCTTCAAAACATTTCTGAAAGGTAGCTATAGTGTAGAGTAAAAAAATATTAAACTAAAATAGTTGAGTTTTATTCTAGAGAGATGGTTCAGTAGTAAAGAGCACTTACTGTTCTTCAGAGGACCCAGGTTCAGTTCCCAGCACTAACATAGTTGCTCATAAGCATCCGTATTCACAATTTCAGGTCACTGCATACCTCTTTCTAGGCTTAGAATGTATCAGAAATGTACTTATGTATATAAAATAAAATTAAAAATAAAAGTACATGAATTTAAATATGCAACAAATTAGAATAGCTGAATTTAAGCTATGAGGTCTTCCACTTACTTACTCAGTGGTTTGGGCTGTATCATGGGTTGCTTCTATGTTTTTAGAGTTCTTCAGAGACACAAAACAAGGACCCAATGATGTAATACATATGAATGTTCAATAACAAGAATACTGAAAATGGTGTTTTTTGCCATGTTCTAGCTTGTTTCTCTTGCTGTGGTAAATACTGAAGCCAATAGCAACTTTTGGAGGAAAGGGTTATTATACTGTGTAGGGGAACAAACCATCATCATCAATGCAAGCTAAGGCAGGATAGGAACTTAGAGACAGGAATTGAAGCAGAGGTCATGGAGGAATGCATATTACTGGCTTCTCTTAATGGCCTGTCCAGTTTGCTTTCTCATTCAACCTAGGAACACCTGCTCAGGTGTCTCAAGAAGAAAATGCTCCTATAGACTTGCCTACGGGTCTATATAATGGAGGCAATTTACCAATTAAGTTTCTTACTTTCTAAGTGACTCCAGTTTGTGTCTAATTGGCCAAGAATAACAAGCACATTACACAGTAAGTGACAGCAAGAGTAGCAACCAGAAAAGAATCACAAAACTGTCACATGATGACAGGTGTCCCACTTAGATATGATCAACTGTCAACTTATAAGCACAGCCACTACTGTACCCCACTTTCTGTAGGGGATCAATTCATAGTATAAATCTCCATATATGTTGAGGGACAAATATGATGACATAACACAGAGAATTCAATGTCAGGATAGTGATTCCGACATTGCAGAATTAGAAAAACAAACAAGGAACACAATATTCTATGCTTGATGGCTGTCATAATGGTCAATGTAGTATGGAGCTGTCACTCATCTTGAAAAGAAACATGCAAGAGGTACTACACGGAGAGACTTATACTGGTCTATGGTCTCCACCTCTGAGGAGAAGTGTCTACCAAGCCTTGTTGATAGTCCTGAGAGTGAGAGCTGCTCTGGATGGCCTAGTGATGACTGCATGAGAAAGTACGGCTGACATGACACTCAGAGAAAAGGAAGCCAGACTTCTTTTTCCCTTGTCTTATGGTCTACTTATCCTCTCATGGCTCTGTTGGCATAGCACCACAGATCCTGCTACAGATGGAAGTGTGGATGCTTCTAGGCTTAATACCACAAGGCAGAAGGTAGACAGAATTCATAGCTTAGCATATCCAACTTCTAAGTAGCCTTTTTAGAGGCCTTTAAGCTTCAGTGTTTTTAAACTTCTGAACTTTCATCTTTAGCCACAGTTTCTACACCTTGCTACCATTCTTGTTTTTTCCTTTGGATCAATTACAAATTCAAGAACGATGCTTGAAATGCTTTATTCTACTCCAGAAACAAAACAAACAATCACAAAACCTCTTTTTTTGGGGGGGAGAGTTTTTGAGACAGGGTTTCTCTGTGTAGCCCTGGATGTCCTGGATCTCACTCTGTAGACCAGGCTGGCCTTGAACTCAAGTGCTGGGATTAAAGGCATGTGCCACCACTACCCAGCCTACAAAACCCTCTTTATATCCATTTAGTATCACAGTCACTGTATCTGATGACAGGTATTGTGATGACATTTTCATACCTGCATGCCATTGAGTCTTGCTCATATCTACTCTTCCAACTACCTTTGCTACATCTTCCTGCCCACTTCTTCCTTCTACAAAATTCTCTTTTGATTTCATGCCATGTATATGTGTTTAAATACAAGATCTGCATATGAAAGAAAGCCTGCAAGAAGCACAAAGGCATGGGACATTCAGCCTCTGAGTTCCTTTCCTCTCTGACCCCACTTTCCAATCCATCTTTCCCATAGCCTCCTTTGCCTTTCATGTTATATGCACGTCTTAGTCAGGGTTTCTATTCCTGCACAAACATCATGACCAAGAAGCAAGTTGGGGAGGAAAGGGTTTACTTAACTTACTTCCACATTGCTGTTGATCACCAGAGGAAGTCAGGACTGGAACTCAAGCAGGTCAAGAAGCAGGAGCTGATGCAGAAGCCATGGAGGGATGTTCCTTACTGGCTTGTTTCTCCTGGCTTGCTCAGCCTGCTCTCTTATAGAACCCAAGACTTCTAGCCCAGGGATGGCACCACCCACAAGGGGCCCTACCCCTTTGATCACTAATTGAGAAAATGCCCCACAGTTGGGTCTCATGGAGGCACTTCCCCAACTGAAGCTCCATGATAACTCCAGCCTGTGTCAAATTGACACACAAAACCAGCCAGTACAATAAATTTATATCAAAATATGTATTCTACGTATAAGAGAAAGCATATTATATAGATATACAATATGATGATTTCAACTTCTATTCATTTCCTACAACAGACATAATTTCATTTTTCTGACTAAAACTCCATTGGGTGTATATCACAGCTTTATCCATTTATTTATTGTTAGGTGTCTAAGCTGGTTCCATGTCTTAGATAATGTAAATAATGCAGAAATAAACCTACATGTACAAGTATGTCTGTGGTGTGTTGACACAGAATGTCTTGGGTATGTATCCAACAATTATAGAGTGAATTACATAATTGCTGTATTTTCAGTTTCTTGAAGAACTCTATTCTGATTCCAATAGTGGCTACACTGTAATATATTCCCACCAACATATGCTATTCTTTGTTTCTTTAATGATAACCACTCTGACGGGGGTGTAATGGAACCTCAAGGTAAATTTAATTTCCATTTCCCCAGTGACTAAGACTATAAATCGTTTTCAAATGTCTATCTTAATTTTTTCCTTTGGAGAACTATCCATTAAATTTCTTTGTACATTTATTGATTGAGTACTATGCTGAAGAAAAGTAAAGGGAGTTAACATTTTTGTTTTTAAATTTTAATTCTTGAATTTAAATAAAGTAGTTTGAACTATCTCCAATATAATATAATATAATATAATATAATATAATATAATATAATACAATATAATATAATATAAAATAATGTTGGTTTTAGATTTGTCACATATCCTTTATAAGGTTGAATCATGGTCCTTCTACTTTTAATTTATTCAAGGCTTTTATTATGAAGTGCTGTAGAACGTTGTCGAAGGCTTTTTCTGCATCTACTGACAAGATCAACTGATTTTTACCCTCTATTCGATTAATGAGCAATCAAACTTACTGATTAGCATATGTTGAACCATCCTTGGATTCTTGGAATGAAAGCAGTATTCTGTTATATTACTTTTTAATGTGTTTGTGAATTTGGTGTCAAATTATTTTGCTGAAATTTTTATACCTATGTTCATCAGACATTGGAGATTCATTTTTTCATCAAGTGTACAAATCGAAGAATGCCAAGGTTAAAGCTTTAATCAAATGCATCCTAACAGGATCACGTTGTGATATTAGTGAGATGCTTATTTTCATAAACAATTAGTGTATGTAATGTCTATTCCTGGTTGTCAACTTGACTATTTCTGAAATGAACTGCAATCCAGAATTGGAGGGCTCACCTGTGGTCCAGATCTTGAGGCTGGAAGACTCATGGAGAGACACTTGACATAGAGCTCTTGAGGCATAGTGGCCATGAAAAGCTTAGGCCCAGACAAGGTAGTGCATGCTTTTAATCCCAGGAGACTGGGGCAAGGAAATCTCTGAGTTCAAGGTCAGTCTGTGACAAAGCAAGTCCCAGATCCAGGTGTAGGCCTTTAATCTAGGCCACACCTTCTACTGAAGGCCTACAAAAGGACATTGGAAGAAGGAAGATTCACTCGTCTTCTTTGCCTGCTTGCATTTACTTGCCAGCACATCTGTTGGAACCTACTTCTACAGAAGACCAGCTGAAATAACCAGCCTCGTGAGACTGAGCAACTACTCGATTCTTGGACTTCCCGTTCACAGCTGACCACTGTTGGGTTAGTTGGACTACAGACTGTAAGTCATCACAATAAATTTCCTCAGTATAGGGAGACATTCCGTAAGTTCCATGACTCTAGAGAACCCCGACTAACAGAGTGTACTATTTTAATAATATAGTATACTATTAGTGAATCATACCTGCTGCCATTTGTATGTGGTAAATGGTGAAATAATGGGTTTGTTTGCTGTATCACTGTTTTCCTGCTCTAAGAGTTATTGTCATTTTCTAAAGAAATGCTTACTTTTATAGGCTAGGTATTTTCTTCAAGACATTATCAGTGCTGTGTGGCATTGTGTGTGGCACAGTAATTTGTCTCCCTCTCTTCTGTTCCTCTGGATGAGCAATGATAAAGGCAGAAATTAAGGGGTTAAGAGGCCTGAGAGAGGGCAGGATGGTTACCTAACTTGTCTGTAGGGGTAACTACCTGCTGAACTTGGCCCTGTCTAGGCTCTTTTGCAGGTGAAAAGTGGACTTCTTTTTGTCACTGAGCCTTTTCATGCTGAAGTGGCTTTGTCTTCATTCTTGAATTCATCTCCCACAGAATCCCACATACTTGTAGTTACACTACCACCAAGTGAGTAGCAGCTGCCGTGTAAGAAGCCCCTCGACTAACTAGTATGGAGTGATCTAAACACAGCGCATATGCTTGCAGAGACATGCAGTCTGCCACAGCACACATGAGCCCAATCAGCTGTTCTAATAGTCAACGCAGACTGGAAGAGGAAAGTCAGAAAACAAAGAACAAGTTAATATATAAGGAAAGTTACTGATAAATGTGAGGGCTTGATCACTACGGAAAAGGTAGAGGAGAATGAAGCCATATAAGAAAGCATCCAAGCCAAGACACCCTGATGTAGGGTCATAGTTGTACTCACCTCACAGCCTGAGAGGAAGTCAATTATTATGTTCCTAATGATATCGCCATAGTCAAAAGTTAAATTACATTCCCTAAGTTCTGTGACAAAAATACCAGAGAATTTTCATGTGTTTGTCAAAACATAAGCATTTTGAAAAGAACCTAATGAATGTGCTTAAGCTAACTGAAATTTTATGTATATGAATAAACAGTGAAATTTTCAATAGGGATATTTATGTGACTAGGTGATACTGGGAACTCAGTGCAGTGTGATTACCTTTAGTTTTTATATTTAGGAAATGCATGTTGTCATTTTCTAGTTAGAATTGATAATGCAGGGGCAGATGAGGTGGCTCAGTAGTTATGAACATACCCTGCTCTCCCAAATAACCTGAAATCCATTCCTGGCACCCACTCCAGGAAGTTCATAAAAGCCTATATTTCTAGCTCTAGAGGATCTTATTCCCTCTTCTGGCCTCCTAAGACAGCAGTACTGTTCATCTCCACGCGTAGACACACACATAGACATTATTAAAAGTAATACAAATACATCCTAAAACTGTTGGAAATGCACAGACGCGAAGATACCAACTCTACAAAACAGGTCTAATCTACCATGTAATGAAATTCACACTACTCATTGTGTGTTAACTCAGCACAGCATCTGCGTAAGAGAAAGTGGTCCAACAGTAGGGCAGATAAAAAGAGCAGCCACCACCTGCCTGTGAAGAAATGGCTAGAAGGTGGAAATATGATGGTCATGTTCTTCCAAGCCCTCCTTACCAATGCACTGAGAGCCATAAAACAGCCAGATCCATTATTCACAAGATACAAGCAAAAGAAAGAGCAGAGACTAGTCTATCAGAAGCCGTGCCTTACTCGGCAGAATGTATGACTGATGCCCTTTACGATGCCACAAATCTTATGGGGTTTTTGCACATGTATACACTAAACAGCTGCCACTTCTTTTTATACCTGTTATGAATTTTTAAAAGTGCTATCAAAGCACTTGTTTTACTATCTCTCCTACCTTTACAGTGGGTCTCAGAAGCCTAGATTCTTACCCTGGAGCTCATTAGCTGCAGGAGGATTAAGACCAGTGTGTGCAGACTCTGGGACATGGCATATTTGTATTCAGTGTAAACTTTAAGGGACAACATCAAAGTTCTCTGACACTGAAAACCAATTCATGAAAATGTTTTACCACCTTTAGAAATAAAAATGAGGGAGTTTTTCTTCAGTATCCATTAATAATTTTAAAATATTTTATACCTTTTAATTAAACAACCTATCTTATTGATAGCTCCATAAAATTTCAGCCAAAATACATGTGACCACAATTCTAATAAAAAATAGAAAATGACCAACAAATAGAAATTCTCTAGACTTATTATCTCTTCTGCTTAGGGCAAATACAACCTTGATATTGAACACTGGTGAGTCTCGAGTGTATGCATGGATGTGTACATGCAAGTACATGTATATTTGCCCTGAATTAAATAGTAAGCATAATTATGTGCACAAGAGTCATCCAAATTGCTTTAAGTAACTGTACTTTATTCTTATTGAGGTATAGTATTTCATTGTTGCTTAAGCTAATTTTGAGGACATTTATGCAATTTTGAAGTGCTTGCTTAGGAAGTGCTGGCCAAGACTGAGTTAGGTGACATCTTATTTAGGACATCTATGCATATTATCTTCAAACTCTGAGATAAAAACTTAGCCTGGTGGGTGATCTGTGCCTATCATCTCAGGAATTAGGGTGCCAAAGCAAGAGAATCATGAGCTGGAAGCCAGCTTGTGCTACACATCAGGACAGTCTAAAAAGAAAACAAATATCTGAAAAATCAAATTTTTGTATAGATCTACCTTCAGTAATGTTGGCTGGAGGATGGATTCTGTGCCTCATTTTGAGAATTCAAAATACCCAGACATTTTTCACATCACACTGCAGAGTATTATGTGGAAAGACTTAATATTAATGAACTAACTTAAAGGCTTAATAATGAAATGTATTGATTACATTTAGCTGTGAATTCAAAAACATAACATCTGTTCATATCTCCTAGGCTCTACCTGAAATCCAGATAGGCCTTTGTGTACAACCTGTTAATGGACATGGAGAAGCAGAAACGATCACAAATCAATTCCTCCCGCACCTTTTCCTTGGGTTAAACTGAGCAGAAACCACCTGATGTGGTCCCTAAAGAAAATTGTACAATCCCTGAAGCCTTCCCATGGCTGTCCTGCCCTTTGGAGTGATAGGCAGTTTGCACAAGAGGAGAGATAATTTGGTAGGGTGGATGAAAATTAAGTTCTCTTAAAGGGAACATTTACCATCTCTGCATCCTGAACACCAGAGTAGTACGAAAGGACAGCAAAGGCCCAGAACTCCGGGCCCTTCCATCTCACACTAGCCTCAGTACAGCCTGTATACAAGCATTTAGGCATGACTTCGTGCAGATGGGTGTCTTTTCTTCTATCTTGACAATACCCCTGAAAGAGCGAGGACAAGTGACAGTAATGGGAATCTTAATAGTATAATGCCATCTAAGGAGATATCATTTGCTTCATGCTACACATGTATCATACTCTGTGCACTTGTCAGATGAACTTTTCCCCGTAAGTTGTTCCTTTTTGAGACATGATAAATGAAATGTTTCATTCTGAGCACTCCTGTTCTGTCGCATCCTGGTTTGCTCTTTGAAAGCATGCCCCAGCACTAAGCTATCTCCTTTTCCTACTGCTGAATGAGAAAACCCACAGATGCCAGGGCAGGAAAGTGTCATTTAGGGAGCACTTGGCTTTAGTCCAGAAGGGGAAGAAGGTGGGAAGAGTAGGAAGATTTCCCTAGGGAGGCAGGAAAAATCAATTTTCTTTAAATCCAAGTGCTTGGGGAGCACCTGCTTGCTTTGCTATCCTCTTCCCTCTGCTCATGACCTCCAATCATGACTTTGCCATCTCTTTGCCTTCCTAGGTCATCTTGTGTTAATTTCTAAGCTCTGAGGCTGGAGAAGAAAAGGGCCAATGACTCTGCTTTCCTGTAGCTAAGCACCTAGCCATGAGGACAGATGGCAGAGCTGTGGTATCTTAAATACCTTAGAAGAAGATGTATATTTTTAAAGATCCCTTACAAACATGTCTATATAATAAAGCAGATTTCTCACTTAAGTGGGAACTGGGTAAAGGGGGTTATTGAGGAAGATAACACAAGAGGCATAAAGATGTGGATTACTCAGGAAGGATAACGTCACAGTCATGTGCTAAATGTTCAGGTCTGGGTCAGCATGTTTTCTTTGGGAAAGATGATGTATTAATTATTTCAGGCTCTATAGGCCAGCTGACACTGTTGTAACTATTCACCTTTCCTGTTACGATCCAGAGTCAGCCACAGAAAACTTATATGTAAGTGACCATGTTATAACTTTAGAACATTTTTTACAAAGACAAGAGTCAGGCTAAATTTGGCACACTGGCTAGTCTGCTAAACCCAACCTAGGCCCATCTTTTTCTTGTAATCTTCTGGAATAAAGAAACTGAGCTGTAGAGAGATATTCAGATGGTACTCTTTGTCCATTGTGGCACAGGTCAGAATGGCTCTCACTATGCATCCTGACTGCACCCAGGGGTAAACAGAGTGAGGCTAGCAAAACATAGTCATCAAAAGGAGATACAGAACAGCAGAGGGCTCTAACCTAGGAGTTACTCAATGTGCTGTCTGGTTTTATGTGTCAACTTGACACAAACTGGAGTTATCACAGAGAAAGGAGCTTCAGTGAAATGCTTCCATGAGATACAACTGTAAGGAATTTTCTAAATTAGTGATCAATGGAGGAGGGCCCCTTGTGGGTGGTGCCATCCCTGGGCTGGAAGTCTTAGGTTCTATAAGAAAGAAGCTGAGCAAGTCAGGGAAATCAAGACAGTAAGAAGCATCCCTTCATCGCTTCAGCATCAGCCTCTGCTTCCTGACCAGTTTGAGTTTCAGTCCTGACTTCATTTGGTGATGAACAGCAATGTGGTAGTGTAAGCTGAATAAACCCTTTCCTCCCCAATTTGCTTCTTGGTTGTGATGTTTTGTACAGGAATAGAAACCCTGACTAAGACACTCAGTGTAATTTGCTATTCATAAACAGATCTGTTGGAGCTAAGTAAAAGTAGGAATCTTCATGGAGAAGGTGGGCTGAAGAATTCCCATTTGAAATAGCTACTCCCATTTCTCCTGTCTGCCTTTGGATGTCTCAAATAATTCACCCTTCAATGCTTCAGAGTCTGCAGACACACTCAGGAGCTTCACGATGAGTACAAACCTAGAATATTGTGTACATCATTCTCCATGGACATGCTGAATGAGAAAAGTCTGACCTGCTCATCTAATGAGGCCATGGGTTATTTTTTTCCAAGCCTGGTAGTCTATAGAAATGAGAGCAAGATAAGGTGGACTGCCCCTTAGTTTCTACCATAGCTTAATGCTAGAGCAAGGTAGTATTCAGAATTCTGGAGCTAAAGTGGGTCAAGTCTCCAAGAACTTAAGGAAACAAACAACCATCCCTTGGAGGGGCTTCATGTGTGATCTGAGACCTGGATGTGTCCTATGCCAAACAAGGCAGGAGCAGGCAAGAGCTAGGCTCAGTTGGTATCAGAATGTGCAAGACTCTAGACTCTAGGGAATGCTTGGGGGGCTGTTGCTACTCTACCAGCACGCTGCAAGGTTACTGCAAGAGATTACAGAGCTAGAAAGTGATTTTCTATCTCAGTTATTCCTAATAAAATGCTAGTAAAGCTGACCCTGTCATGATTAAGCCATGCCACTATTTAGTTAGAACATTCAAATAACCTTCTGATTTTTTATTGTTGTTTTCTTTCTTGATATCCATGATCATTTCTTGGTTGACCTGATTATTTTTTTAATTCATTCTTTTTCGTGTTCCTTTATGTTTGTTGTCTTTGTCAGTCCCTCTGCTTTTAGGACCAAAGCAGTCCTCCAACCATTTTCAGCTCATCTCCATAATGAGTCATGGCACACCACATTCCAGGCCACTGAACTTCTTCTTCCAATGGGTCTCTGCATTGTGGACCAAGTGTGGGGACACAGTGGACAGGATTCTCATTGCATTGACACTGTCGTTTGCTCTTCGATGTTCCAGATGTCTTGTGCTCCTTTAGACAAATCGCTAGACAAAGAAAAACTAGAGAGAACAGCCTACACAGCAAGGCTACTGGTGGGGGGAAAGGTCCCAACTTTTTTAGTTTGGGTGTCAGAAATAGAATCCAGGTCCATCTGTCCATCCTTTTCAATTCCCCAGATTGACCAAAGAGGGTGCAAATGAATGGAGAGAGAGCACAGCTTATCTTGTATGCCTATCAATCACCTCATGACAGCTGTAGCCCTCCCAACCCACTCTCCTGGTGCATGACCTGTTCTCTCTTCTGAATGTTCTGTCCAGTATGGTTCCAAGAGCATCGCATGGCACATAATCACCATGTAGGCCGCTCCTAAATAATCATCTCTATATGCTAGCAGGTGAGACACATCCTCCCACCCTAGCTCTGGTAAGAGCAGTAAACCTTATAGTCTTTCCTCCTGTTTTGTACTCTTCCTCAGCATTTTCAATACTGATTCAGACAGATGTGGTTCCTTAATAAATGATGGTATAGCAAAAGTAAAGTAAGACCAAAGTCTAAACACAAAGTCAGTTGTTAGTTGAGAAAAATGGTACAATTAAAAGAAAAATTTCCTAAGTGTTGAGGAACAGTTGGCATGCGTGCTGAAGACTCTTGGGACTGGTGACCAATAGGGATCTGGAGGTTTCGGGTTTGTATGAGGCCTCAGCTTCTTCATCCCCCAGTATTCCCCACAGCCTCTTCAGTGGCCTTCAATCTGGTTAAAGCATTTATGTCGTCTACCCATATCCTCAGTCATCATAGGCAGTTTTGGTTAAGCATATTTACTGTCCATTCATTTCATCAGCAGCCCACAGTCCTGAAGCATTCCTTTCAAAATAATCCTCATAAAGTCCATTGGAACCTAATACAGAGAAGCACTGGGTGTACTCCTATGGATACCTGAAAACTAGGACAAGACCAGGCATCCTGAACAATCACTTAACAAAGGGCACTGGAGAAGTTGGTTAATATTCTCTTATTTAAACTTACCATGCTGAAAATAACAATTGTAGCAGCAGGAAATGATGTCAACTAAAGAGCATAGTCATTGGTAGTGGGTAGGAGAGAGGCCGTGTGCTATGACTCGACCTCATGTACCTGCTGTGGAAAGTTCTCAGTGTAGCAAAGTTGTCTGGGTGATTTCGGCTACACTGTGATCTGCAGTGGAAGTGTAAGATGCCAGCTCAGACGACCCCACCCTTCAGGTCAAAGCATAGAAAAGAAGAACCAGAAATGGTCCATGTGAGGCCAGATGAGGATATTTCATATTTCCCATTTTCTCCAGAGGCCAATTTCTTCCCTTTCCTTTTTTGCCTGTTTGTTTTTTAATGGCTCAGTACTCCAGTTTACCACACCCCCAATCAAATTCTAAAATCTTCCTTCAGGTTTTCTTACTGCTTGTGCAACCTCCACCACTGAGAAATCCATCTTTTCATGCAGATCTAAATGTCCTGAACTGCCGTTTGGGCTGAAATAGATTTCTTCCAAGCTCTGGCATCATGGAAAATAGCAGACAGCTGGTCAACTACATTCCACATCATAAACATATTTGGAGGATGCATGGCCAGGGACTTGGCTGCTCGGCAGTCACTTGGAAAGCTAGTGTCTGGCACCAACACCAGAATATGTGTCTCCTCAGTCACTATGGAACCAAAGAATTTGCATCTGGAACCAGTTCCCTGAGTGATGCTGAGAAGCACTCACTGTAAAGCAGTCCTGAATGTAGTTCCTCAAAAGCTGTGTCTGTGGTTCCAAGTTGTTACATAAGAATTGCCCTGTAGGCGCTCAGAAATCCAACATACCCTCTCATACCATTCTGATGCTCTCCACAGAGAAACAGATACAGGAAATTTTATATATATATATATATATATATATATATATATATATATATATATA
>JADRCD010233699.1:0-17722 GCA_019843815.1 Montemys delectorum | reverse complement strand
TCCTGTTGTTCTTTTGAACTTGGGATACATACAAACCTTGTCAGTGAGATTTTGTTCTGAATATAGACCTGTTTCTCCTGGACAAGACCAGGAAGTGCTTGAGTTTTATGGATTCATGTTTTCTGGCTACTTAACGCACATCAATTTCTTACCGGCCCACAGAATGCTCCCTGATAATGTATTCTCCACAAACCTTCTAGAGTGCTTACTTCCAGGAGTTTATTGTCTGCACAAACGCTGACTCTCAGGCAGTGATGTAAAGCCCTGAGCATCGTCCTTCTGGTTCTCAGCTGTCTGCTTAGCTCCTTGTGTACGGCAAAGGTGGGATGCTGGATGCTTTGCATCAGTGTGTGGCTGTGAATTGCTGTGGAATCCTGCTTAGCTCCTGACTAATGAAGTCAAAAGTTCTAGAACTTTCACACTCCAGTCTGCTTCTACAACTACAAGAACAACTACCTCCTTGTTGGGCTTGTAAGACCATAGCTAGCATATGTGAGATTCTGCACATAAACATAGACATTCTTCTTAAACAAGCAAACAAAAAAAAATCGAGCTTCATTTCCTGACACTCTCAAATATAGATCAGAAACTATGAATTCCTGAAACAGGTTTCGTTATGCAGTGTCACAGTAGCCTTGAGTGTGGACACATCCCTGTCCCCACCTCATCAATGTTGACACCTCAAATCTGCCAAGATACAGATGAGGGCTGCTGCCAGGTCTGATCCATTTCTGGCCTCACAGGAGCCAAACCACACCCTGTCTCATCTGGTGCCATGACCCTGTGTGCCACTGAGCTCTATCTGCCTTGTACTTGCCCATTCCTGGTATTGAGCTTCTTAGCCCAATGGAAGTCTCCACACTACGGTGATTATCCCATGGTCCCTTGCACTTGACTTTCAGGCAGGGGAAATTCATTCGATACAAAAGGCCCCTCCTTATCGTTTCTCCACTGCCAGTGTATGTGTTCCTGCTAGGACTGGACTGTAAGCTGTGAGTCCACAGAGCATGTCCTTTCCTTTGCCTCACAGAGCCACCAAGAGGCAAAAACTTTCCAAGAAGAAAGAATATGAGGTAACAAAACCGGCATTGAATAACAGCCTAGATGACCTCAATGCACACATTAAGAAGAGTGGTCCTAAACGACCCTGCACCCGACCAGAGGCACACCAAAGGCACTGGAGAAACAAATGAAAGTCAATGGTTCATCAGGCATTAACAAGGAAACAGAAAGCTGTGACCACAGCATGCCGCCAGCATGATGCTGGCGATTTTGAGTCCACCCATGTAACTCTGTGTGACGACCTACCCGCTGCACCCTTTCCTTTTAGGGGACTCTGAGAACTAGTAGGCCAAAGGGGAATTTGGGGAGAAAACACTAACACGAAGTAACAAAGTATGTTCCAACCCAGATTTACTCTGGTATGAGTGAACAAACACCATGGAGGTCTAAACAGTGCTGGGTCACAGAACTAAGAAAGAAACATGCCTAATGTCACAGCAGAGAAGGTAGCAAAGCTGCTGCAGATTAGCAGGAGAATTCAGACTGGCACATGTGTTAGAGCATAGGTGCCCACAGCATGAGATGAGGGCACAGGGAGGAGGCCTCATAAGTTACCAGGCTGGGAGTGCCTGGGGGTGGAGTTTCATTATTGTTATTAAACCCTTTCGCAGGGCCAGAGAGCAGTTTAGAGTTCTTACTGTGCTTGCGCAGGACCAGAGCTCAGTTCCTAGTACCCACACTGAGCAGCACAATATCACCTATAATTTCAGTGTCTGCATCAGTGGCTGTTCACTCATGAGTACATCCCCACCAAGTACACACCGTCTTCTCCAGTGCCCAATCGCTGTCACAGTCTTCCATCTGCTTGGTGGGACGCTTCTCTTCATCATTTGACAGATGGGGAAGATTCCATGAACTTTGCAGTGCAGCGGCCAGGCCCTGCCTCCTCAATCCTAAATGCCTGCTCAGCAGATTCCTGCAGCCTGGCTGCAAAGCACTCCTTCCTGCCCCCATCCCCACTCCCTCTTAGAGAGATGCCTCACAAACTGTAGCAAGGCAGAGAGCATAGTCATTCAATTATACAAACATCACAAGTCCATAAACAATCCACTGCCCTGCAATAGTTTCTTAATTTGGGCGAAGCAGCCAGCCTTAACACCACTCCTCACAGGACAACAGTAAATCTCCCAGGCTCTTTTGATTCAGCTACCTTGCATTCACGCTTACCAATTTGGAAATAGCTTGCAAAATACGCAGAGCCAACCAATCTGGTTATGGTGCACCACGGAAGGGAAATAACCCCTAACTCAGCCTTTCTGAGTGAGTGCTAAGGGTGGCAGCCCGTTTCCGTCTTTCATACAGATGTTCACATTTCAATTTCCAGAGTGCTTTTAAATGGATCCAACTGTTTCGATGTGACAAATGCCTTTCAGTGCCTACTCCACAAATATTCCACTCATCTTCAGCTGCAGGCATTTATGTCTATGACCACTCTGAGAGTAAATGGGGAGAAAAAGCATCTAAATAAACTAAAATCTAATTGTGAAGTCAATAAAATTTCTATATCCCCCATGTGAGACAGATGGTAGACTCCACAGAATGCAGGAAGCAAAGCAAAATGTCCAGTTTAAAGTTTGTTTGGAAGTTGCTATTCCCTAGGATTAAAAAAGATCCAAACATCAAATGTCTCAGCCCTGTGCTTTTCTTGTTTGCTGTAGTCTCACCTGTGCTTAGAAATAGGACAGTCACTGAAGACTTCTTTGCTTAGTAAGTTATCAGATGCTGGGACAGGCTACCTACTTGGACCATCAGGAAATGGTGGCCCTTCAATCTCAGAAAGCATGAAGACAACACAGTGCAGGCTCATTTCCCCACAACTCACACGCGCGCGCACACACACCATTCTCCCTCCATTGCATTCCCCTGAGTGACGGGTTGTTCTATAAGGATCCTTCAGTAGGCTCTCCTGACAAAATATTTAATCCAACCCCAGGACCAAGTGGTCACTTCTGCTGCCAAAGAGAATGATAGAAAACCAATCTGCAATTAAATAATTGCACACGAGGCTGCAGGAATTCTCTGTGCTCTCTTGCCTAGCTCTGCTTTTCTGCAGCATAGCTAATCGGCATCATATTTTATTTCACAGACACATCTGCAGCACTTCTGAGATGGTGGGGTACTTTAAACAGTGTGTGAAGGGAGCCACCTCTTTCCCACACATGGAAAATGGAGTGTGTCTGAAAAATCTAGTAACTGTGGCACATGGGCAGCAACTGCTCATAGAGGGATGTGTGTCTGCTTACAGTTACAGGTTAGGTTTTGGGGGTCCTTTTTGTCCTTTAGTACTATAACCATTTTATTTTCTCTGATCTGAACTTTACCCCCAAAAAGGAGAAAACATTTGCTGTCTTCATCAGGAAGCCCTGTCCCCAAAGTGTGACAACCTCTCCCATCCTACAGGATGACATCCAACAACAAGGGGATGTTCAGTGAGAACACCCAGAGAAATGTTTTATTGTAAGGATTTAATTTCTTTGGAGCACAGAGACTTGTGGCCAGAGGAACTGTGAATTTCTCTTCAGGCTAAGAAGTGACAGGTTGACAATGGAGTATTTCTTATATTAAAAAGCATTGCGCAAAATGAGTTAAACATTGGTATTGAAAGTAAGGCTGTGCACAAATATGTTAAGCATATGATTTTAAAATATCCTGGAGTAGAATTTTTTCAAATATTTACATTTTTTTCAAGGAAGCAGTAAAAGCCACTAGGGAAAAACTACATTGACATTACCAATTTATATTTTAAATGGGGATGGAATGTAGACTATTGTATATACTGTATAGGCAAGCTCTCTGTAACGGAGCTGTAGATCCAGCCTGAAAGTGTGTTTATTGCGAATCCAGTTATTTTTTTGTACAAAGGCACAGACAGATCTGGTCCCCCTGAAAGAAAAGGAGCTCACACTTCACAGAAATGGATTACTAATTTTTCAAAGCTGTCTGTGTTTCCATTATTTTGTGCTTTCACTTAGATTGACTGTGGATTTTAATTACTGTTTTCTGTCATCTGAAAAATAGATATTTTCCTTAGAAGTCACATCCATGGATTTGGGTTGAAGTTATCTCTAAACCAAGTCAATGTTAAGGCACGCTTCTCCGAAGCACACTGATTTCTTTGTCATTAGGTGCGGGACTCTGAGAGCTAAAGCATCAACATTTGAGAACTGTCTTTCTCTAAATCTAAAAAACAAAACAAAACAAAACAAAACAAAAACAAAAACCCTTTAATTTAAGTTGGACTACAATCTGTGAAGAACATTACCTCCATGCCTACTTCTATGCCATTTGGGCAGAAACCATTGGTCCATTCAAATTTGTTAAGATCCCACTCCCAGTGAAGATCTGTCTTTAGTAAACCTCACTGAGATGCCATGAGTAAATTTAAATGATGCCTATATCAACAAGTGTGTGGAAATGAGAGCCCCAAACCCTGCACCTTGATGGCCACTTCAGTGATATCTACTGTTGGATAATTTATTCAGTACAGTGAATGGCGGCCAAGCAGTATTTCAACACAGCCCTTATCATTTTGCACACATTTAAGAGAAAAGATCCAGGGACCCACACTGTTATTATTTCTAAATTTCCTTTGCTCTTTTATTTATCTATGAATAATTTTTCAACACTAAAATAATTTTATAAACAAATTACCTAAAATTTACGGTACCAATTTTGCACTTCCATAATGTGTTTTTCTAGATTTGACATTACACTTTGTTTAACACACACACACACACACACACACACACACACACACACACACACACACCAGGTTGTCTTTAGCTTTTAAAATATTTTTTAAAAGTAAACAAAAAAATGAACAGTAAATTCTGTTGTTCTCCATGAACTAAAAAGAACAGCGACAAAACCCTTGTAGCTGTAGAGAACACTCTGCCATCATCTCCAGAAACTAAGAATTAGTCTTTGTATCCTAAGGAAGAAATGCCTAAGGAATCTTAAGGAAGAAAACTTGTGAGGGCTCCTTTTGGACTAGCAAAACTAAAGGGAGCAGGGTGGGGAGACAGGGCTCAGAACAGCATATATGCCGGATGGCATTGGGGGGCAATCTGTATTCTTATTAGTAGACTCTCAAGTTAGCAGGGACTCTATGCATTGCTTTTCAGTACTAATACTTGAAGTACAAATGTCAAAATTCATTTCTGAAGGCAACAAATGTATCTGACTCACTGGACAGCAGGGCTTCTCCATAGCGCTGTCACAATGAATACATTAGCCATAACACCATTCTGTTCCTGGCCACCTCGAGGTGGCCTGACTTTTGTGTTCTTCCCTTTCACAAACACACTCCTAGCCATGATGAATGATCTCCCATTGGGGAGTTAGAAAATTCCCAGCCCATTCCCTTGAGAATGTTCCGGGACCTGGATCTCCAAGCAAAGCCAGATTAAAAGAGGAGGAGTGGGAGCTTGTGGTCTCTACCCCACGACCATCAATTATCTACAGTTATAAATCAAAGTTTTCAGTGCCCACAAAGGCCAGTGTGGCGAGCAAACAAGGTTGTTCACACTGGATTGTTTGCAGACCGAATAACACTCTTGAGGGAGAACAATGGGGCTGGGAAAGCCACTGCCAATATCACTCCAAACCTCACCTGATTTATGGAGAATTAGACACGGCGCATCAAGCTGGTCCACGACTGACAGGGAGAGCAACAACGGGAAGCATGAAGGGGAAGATGAAGCCAGATGAGAAAGTTTACTCTAGCCATGCAATGCTGAGTCTGTCCACATGAACCTGACCCCACCTCAGGTCTCCTCCCTGTGTGCTCACCATTTTCAGTTCCTATGGCTACAACAGCACTGCCTCTCACAACCTCCCCGAGAACCGGGACTTTGGAGTCACATCGTCCTCCTATTTGTCCCTAGTCCCATAAAACAATAATTTCACCAGTTTTACACCATGTCTGCATGCTTTGCAGAAAAGCCTATTTTCAATAGAGAAGTGGGAAATTATCGACTTTCGTGAAAACAAATCAAAATGCCATTAGGAAGCACAACTGCAGCTGAGCCAGGGAACTAAGCAAGTGGAGAGATTCAAGTAGATATTTCTTGCAATACTTGGATCTGTCTGGAACTTCCTCTTTCAAAGCCAAGTGATACTCCTACCTGTCCACCACCTATCAACCTGAGAGAAGGAGCACTAACTCTAACTACACTAGTCACCATGCCTATTTTATCTAACATTTATTGGGTGATATGCCAGGAATTCTTCAGGTTAACTTAGGTGTAATCTCATTTATTCCTCAGAAAAATAGTTTCAAAACTCTATAAAGTGCCCATTATCCTCCTCTTTTTATGAAAAAAGAAATGGATGCACAGCAAAATTATCTTACCCATTGTTCCCTGATCAGCAGACACACAAGAAGATACCACAGGCTCTGGCTGTGACCCAGACAGCATGGTTTTCAGACCAGATGTTTTAATCACCTTGCCCACGTAGAGTGAAAATCAGAACTAACTAATCTTAAAAATCACTCAAACTTGACCCAACATCTTCAGGACCTTCAACATTTTCTGGAGAAAATATATTTAATTCTTCCTTGTTGTCTAACAGTTAACTGTAAGATCACAGCCTTGAGGTGCATGTATCTCATGTGGAAGAGAAACAGGATCTGTGTGGAAAAGCTTTAGTTTTTGTGCTTGCTCCAGCTACCCTTCTCTTGGTCAAAGCCTGCTATCTCCTGCAGACTCAACCTGTGTTCTCCTTCGGGGAACTGAGGAAGAATGAAGTATAATGGAGACCTAATGAGGGTTCACCCTTGTCGCAACCAGATCAAGGCAATGGGTATAGTGTGCAGCACTTCTAGGCCAAGGGCACCAGGGGGTGATTGAGTCCCTGCTATGTACTCTTTCTATTTCTACCAAGAACCCTGAACACTGAAGAACCGCTGTGAACACACTATTACCTCAGGGTACAGAGTCAGGCAGAGCTGACAGTCTGTAGGAACCCCATACCCCGGCAGGAAAGTTTACAGTCTTCGACACCATCTGGGTTTTGTCTGTTTGTGTCTGTGACAAAAGGTTTGTTTGGATTATAGTTGGAGGGTACAGTCCATCACAGTGGGAAGGCACAGTAACAGCAACAGTAGACGTTGAGCCGTATTAAGTCTACAATCTAGAAGTAGAGAAATAAATGCTGCTGTCTCCCTTTTATCTTATTCTGTCTGGGCCCAGGCCCACAGGATAGCATTACCCATATTCAGGGTGTGTCTTCCACCCCACTGACTGGAAATTCCCTTGTAGACACATCCAGTGCTGAATCGTCCAAGTGATACCCAATGCAGTCATGTTGGCAATGAAGATTAACTCTGCATATAAGCAAAAAACAAGCTTCTTTTTTATAAAACATAAAGGGAACATATATGGTTCTCTTTATTTTTTTTCTTTTTCTTTTTGGTTTTTCAAGACAGGGTTTCTCTGTGTATCCCTGGCTGTCCTGGAACTCACTCTGTAGACCAGGCTGGCCTCGAACTCAGAAATCCGCCTCCCTCTGCCTCCCAAGTGCTGGGATTAAAGGTGTGCGCCACCACCGCCTGGCTATATGGTTCTCTTACAGTCTTTTGTCTTACCATCATTAATGCAATAATTGGTCAAATAACTATTAGCCACATTTAAATTTTTTTTACTTAAAATTTGTCAAAATTAAAACCACAGAAACAGCCTCAGGCCAAATCTGGACATAACAAACACAGAAGACAAGAGGACATGATGATGTCAGCTGCTTACTTCACTAGTTAGGAGAAAAGAGGTACAGCCGAGAATTAAGAAATTCATTTCATGTCTTCTTTGTGGCTGCCAGTGTTTTCTGCAGTGTTCTGGCAAAGACTATAGGAAGACAAATAAACTAGTGTAAAGAAAACTTGACTATAATCAAATGAGAGCTTGAAACCAGGAAATACAAGAAGAAAGGAGGGAAGGAAAGAGAGATGCAGAGTATTCAACACAGTGCTGTCCCAACAACCTGGAAAAGCACTGGTCCTCCAGTCCATGAAAAAGTGGATAGTATATGTGTTAGCAAAAGGGAACAAAATCTCATGCAAGTTATTGCCTGTGTGATTGGTTCTTGGTTCAACATAGGATGTTTCTGTGGTTGGATCTGTCACTTATGCTCAGTGCCAGGTACTGCTGGAAGGAGTGGAGCCTCTAAGTGGTGGATCTAACAAGGTCTCTGGTACTTGGGGGGGGGGATGTCCTAGGGGATTGTGAGATTGTGTTCTCCTCCTAGCTGGTTTTCACTTCCTAGACTGATGTGAAGGGATTCACTGGCTTGGCTGCACAGGTTGAAGCCTAAAGTTTACACATGCCCAAATAACCATTTCCTCTATATTTTTTTTAAGGTTTACTTTTAGTTTTAATGCATTTTAAATTTTTAAATGTGTACATGTCTGAAGTGGGAGTGTGGGTTTGGGTGCACGTGAGTGGGTGTATGTAAAGGATAAGTGCATTAGATCTTCTGGAACTAGAGTTGCAGAAGGTCATGAGGCAGAGGCCATGGGTGCTATGGGAACCCAACATGAGTAATGCAGAAGAATAGACCATACTCTTCTCTGCTGGGTCATCTCTGCAGTCCTGGACATTATTATTTTTTCTTTTCTTCAAAATATACTCTTCTCTCATACAGTATATCCAGATTATAGTCCCTCTACTCCTCCCAGTTCCTCAACATTTTCTGTCCTCTCTGGATCTACTACTTTTCTGTCACCCATTAGAAAAGAACAGGCTTCTAAGAGATAACAATCCAACATAACAAAATAAAATATAATAAGTTAAAACAAAAACCATGATATTGATCACATTGAAGTTGGACACAGCAGGCAACCCAACAAGAGGAAAAAGAGTCCCAAGAGCAGGCACAGGAGTCAGAGCCCCACTCGTTCTCACACGCAAGAGTCCCATAAAAACACTAAGTTAAACGCTGTAATAATATACAGAGAGTCTAGTGCAGAACCATGTGTGAGTCTGGTGTTTTTTGCTTGGGACTTTGTGAGCTCACATGCACCTTGCTTAGTTGACTCAGAAGGCCTTGTCCTCCTGATGTCCACCAGCACCTCTGGCTTTTACAATATCCATGGGCTTCCCTACAGGGAGGGTTGATGGAGACCTCCCATTTAGCTTCTTTCGCTGTCTCTCTGGATGTGGGTCTATGCATCTATGTCTATGTGCCCATGAGTGCAGATAAGAAGAGAAGAGGACTGCTGGATCTCTGGATAAGGAGTTACAGGTGGTTATGAGCTTGTTGGGAGCTGAACTCAGAATCTCTGAAAACACAGCAGGTTCTCATAAATACAAAGACATCTAGTCCTAATCTATTCTCTTTTTTAATTGACCCCAAGTATTTGTCACAGTGTTGACAAAGTGAGAAATGAAAAAAGCCACTGGCTATTTTCCAACAGCTTAGATTTATGTCCCTAAATTGTTAGAGTTCCTGCTATATTTTTCCTGATTCATACGCATGTCACCCATAGTTACCAAAGGGAAAATGCCACCAATACATACTCTGGTATTCCAATCTCTTATGAATGAGAGCATAGCCTCTATTTCTTAATCCTGGCCCATTAGAATAAGGAATTACTCATGCCACCCACAAAATAATAAGTTCTTCTAATCTACTTTTTATGTAAGCTGGAGTCCAATTAACGCATGACAAAATCTCATGTAGAAGCCACAGTAAATTATTTTGCTTTTGTGATGATGAATATGTAATAGTGTAGTTTGAAGTGGGTATTAAAATGTTGACATTTCAGGGTCCAAATCAGTTAATTAGCAAACACATACACTTTTTAAAACATACACTAAATGAGTTGACTAAAATTTCATTAAAATCTTGGATTAAAATACTCATATCATAATTACAAATAAAATCTAAAGATGTAGTAAATAGTTCAAACTCCAAACAGATGGAACATAAAGCTGACAATCGCAGTGTTGTGTAATGTCATGGAGACAATAGCAGGAATTACCTCTGTTGCTTCTGATGGATCCCTACAGGGCCTGTCCCTTTCTAAACCAAATTTTATAAAACCATTTCCAAATGCCAATAATTTTCTACTCATAAAATAGTTGAGAATATTTTTTGTATACAGAAAAATTAATTATAGGTAAAGAGTAAATAAATATTGATGTTGAAACAATTCTGGTATATGAGACAAATGATCAAAAACAAAAAATAAAAATAAAATTTTACAGCTTTATCATAATTAACAAAAAATTTTGTACATTCACAGAAACCATCAGCGACAGAGTGACAGGTGTCGAATTTAACTGCTGTTGTAAACAATTTTGTGGCTGTTCAAAACACATAAATTGGTGTATGTAACTGTTAAACAGTACCAAAAATAAACTAAAATAAAAAAGGGAAAACCAAACAAACAAAAGAGCACAAGACTCTCACATAAAACCTTTTTTACAGGCCTGGGAGAGAAAACCCATGAGCCTTAGGAACGCAGGAGCAAACTGGCTCTCTCCAGGGAAACTTTCCAGTCTAAGTGAAACAGTGAGGAACTCTGCAGAAAGCTGGCAAGTCTCCAGCAAGGAAAGGGAGAGCAGAACCTGTGGCTTCTGAGGTAGAGGGCATCTGAGGACCAAGAGAGTGTAGAAGAGGGAGCGCCATGGTGTGGGTGCCCAGTGGGAATACTCAGTGTTGGTCAGTGCTAAGCCAAATGCCAGACAACCATCTGGGCATGAGACAGGAGCCTTCCAGAGAGAAGGGACAATGGCTTTGAGGAAAGGAGGTGCCCAAAGCCAGTTTCCCAAATGTCTCCATTTTACCAACAGGAATAGATTTTAAGCATTCAATGGACAAGAGTTTCTTGTTGAAACTCTATCAGTTCAGACTTCAGATATAGTTCAAATCCGGCCCAATAAAGTAGTTTAGTTTGGCATCAATAAAGCTTAATGTCCAACTGAAATTCTACTTATTTGATTACTTGATAGATTTCCAGAACAAAATTTGACTGTTTTTAAAGACCATTATGCAGCACAGGCAGCATGCAAGCTATAGAAATTCCCTTCAGTCATTATAATGATATAAAAGTACAAAAAGCAATCATGAAAGATAATCCCAAATAGGAAGAGAAGGACCCAGCTGTTCGAATTAGTGAACAAGGATTGCAACAGTTATTAGAAATATGTTCAAAAATGTAAATGGAGGATGAACACAATATGTGAATGAATGATCAGTCTCAGTAGAGAAATGTAACTGTGGAAAAACCAATAGAATCCTTACAATTAAAATGCCTGTCTGGCCACTGAGTTGGTTTTGTTGGTTAATGAAGCTTGCCACTAAGCCTGATGACCTGAGTTCAATCTCAGGCACCTAGATGGTGGAAGAAGAGTCATCTTCCGACCCTCAAATGTATGGCACGGCATATGAAGAGACTCCTCTTTCCATAATGAACAAATGAAATGTGATAAAAATGTTAAGACATGGTCTGTAAAAGAAAAGTAGGAAAAAATCATTATATGAACAACAGTGAATTAGAAATGCCAAGAAAGAGAGGATTCTGCATTCAGAAACAGAGAAGACACATAAAAGCTCAGAGTTGAGAGCAGAGCCCGATGCAAAAACATGAAACTAGTCTCCACAGATGCAACTGCTGTCTATTGAGAACAGACTGAATAAACCGAGGCAGAAGAGGTCATTGTTCATAAGGGCTGTACCATCCCATATCACTATTCTCAAATGCTTTTTTGACTATTAAAATGTAAGAATTAAGTGAATCAAAGCATGACAACAAAATATAAGGGAAGCTACCGATAACTGCATCATGTTTAAAGCTGAACACAAACGATGACGATAAAGCTCTGGAGAGTGGCCACCATACAAAGGAACAACATGGTAAGAAGATGGTGTTTTATGGGAGGTGACACAGCCAGGGCAGTAATGCAATGACATCTTCATATTGCTGAAATTTAAACAGAAAGCCAAACACTGTCCAAGTCCAAGTCAAAAGATTAAAAGCAAACATAAATCAATTCATCCAAAAAAAAAAGGCAGAGCCACAACCACAAAACCATGTGTACAAAATATCACACATGGTAAGACAGCGCACACAATTGGTCATGCGAGTAATTCTGTTAAATGGAAACAGATGAAGCATTTAATTAAAAGGATATAGAAAGAAAGACAAACCCTATTTCTACACTATTTAGGAGTGTAAATCTTTTTCACTTTGCATGTGTACTTGACATTTTAAATATAAACAGAGGTTAGAGTAAAAGTGGACTTCACATTGTGCATTGAAAGAGACATATTAGGAAGGAGATTGAGGGCAGCACATCAACAAAGTCAACTTCAGAACAGCATAGATACTAAGACCTGCTTATTCCCCTCCCCAAGCCCTCAGCAAAGTCAACTTCAGAACAGCATAGATGCTAAGAGCTGCTTATTCCCCTTTACCCAGTCTTCACCTGGGCAGTGTGAGAGAGCTGCCCCTGAGGGCACAAGAGTAGGTGAGATACCCTCCCTCCCCAGGCTGCATCACTCAGGAGAGGCCCATCACCTTGCCTGCGAAGCATAGCAACCTTGGCTCAGGTGAAGTGAGCCCCAAAGAGCTGGCCTGGGGTCTGTGAGGACTGGAGAGCTAGCTGTCCCCCTTTATGGCTGTGGCATTGGGTAAGTTAGCCAGAGCAAGGCTGAAGAGATGGCCCCTGTGGCATGGATGGGGGAGAGCTGGCTAACTAACCAACTCAGCTACCACCCGCATCCAGATCCAATGTTTGGAGTTGGATCTATGAACTACGAACTATGAACATCTATGAACTGCTGGAGGGTGTGAAAGGGCTGGTATTGCAGATCTAAAGTCACAGTGTCTCCATGACACAGGGCAACAACAGGATATCCCAGAAGAGTCCTGGTGAGGATCCAGTACTGATAGTATAGCAGAAGCCAGAGATCTTAAACCAGAACAATGACTCACTGCAATGAACATTTGCAAACTGTTTGGCCAAGGGGTACACTGTGTGACACACCGTGACATCCCACACCTTCCATAGCAAGATGTCTCACTTTCTCTGTTTTCTTTTTATTATTTTCTTTTGAGGGGGAGATTGTAAGGACAGAAGAGAAATACCGAGAGACAGGGAGATGAGTGGGATGTGAGACGATGCGAAAGTCACAAAGAATTAATAAAAAGTTAAAATAAGAGTTGGTTATAATAAAAATGAGCTCAGCAGGAGACACATGAGCCCTAAGTTTATATGCAGCTAATAAAGTATAAACTAATAAAATATAAGCTATTCTATAAATGGAGGAACATATACAAGCATATGAGTTTGAGATTCTAATGTTTCCCTTTTAGTCCATACTCATATGCTCTTTCAGCTTTTGAGGTTAATTCTCTCACTAAATGATCTCTGTACCCCAACACAGATGATGAATAGATAATGAGAGGGTTTGAAGTGATTATCTGAATTCTAGTGAAATACATTTCCCTGACTATAAGTTAGTCATAGCCAAGAGAAGTTGGAGGAAGTGTATTCTACTATTGAATAAGTACATGCCTGAGAACTACCATGAAGGGTATGTGTCAGCCTAACATACTGCAGACACTACCTCCATCTCCCTGCTGCTTCACTGCTTCCTGACTGACAGCTGAGCTACTGCATAAAAAGTTTTCTATGCTACATATCCTGCTGGAGCCATTAGTCCCACCATGTGTATTCTTTGGTTGGTGGTTTAGTCCCTGGGAGCTCTGAGGGTACTAGTTAGTTCATATTGCCGTTCCTCCTAAGGGGCTGCAAACCCTTCAGCTCCTTGGGTCCTTTCTCTAGCTCCTTCATTGGGGACCCTGTACTCAGTCCAATGGATGGCTGTGAGCCTGTACTTCTGTATTAGTCAGGCACTGGCAGAGCCTCTCAGGAGACAACATGTAAATAATAAAAAAATTTAAAAAGAATATTAAAATAAAAGCTTTCTCTGGAATGTCACCATAACTAGCTTCTTCATTAAAGGAGACACAGACACTGAAGGACACTGAGAAAAGGGGGGGTTCTGGGGAGCCTGGCTGCATCTGTCCGGGAAAACCAGAGTATGAGCCAGAGGACAGAGGCAGATACATGCATACTAATGCAATTGTAATTTTCTTGTTAAGTGGAAGGCACTTGCTGAGATCCCGGATGATCCCTGAATCTGCATCTTTTAGACTGCCTCACACATTCTCTGTTCCCAGTGGCTGAGCACACAGGAATTTTTACCTATAAATGGATTGAAATGTGAACAGTAAAGGGAAGGAGTTGATGGAATTTTCAAAGCCAAATTGGCAAATTATTTTCAGGAAAATGAACCTTTGTGAGACATCATTCAGTAAGAGGACTAGGAACCAAGACTGAGGAGCAAGAAGGAAATTGAGCTCATATAAAACTTGACAGATAAACACTGGGACTGTGCTAGCCACACAGGAGACCAGGTCCCTGCTCTGTAATCCTCGGACAAACTCTACTGCTCTACTCATTTCTGTGTCAGACTAGCAGAAATCACACTATGTTAGAATCTTTCTTCATATGTGTACAAAATGTCACACATGATAAGACAGTGCACACAATTGGTCATGCAAATAATTCCATTAAATGGAAATTTAATTGGCCATTAGCAGAGTTCAGATCCATACTGGGAAACCTAGTGTATATTTACTGGACATATAGGTTAATCAGTATTTCATATGATACAGGAATATAACATCAGACATAGCAGGTTGCAGGTAAGCACATGGTGGACTATGGAAGGCCACACCTTTCCTGCTGGTGGGAAGGGTCACTGGTGACTTAGAATAGACAGCATGGGATTCCATTCTCATAGTAAGAGTGACACAAAGGAAGAATATACATTGGCAACGAGAACAGACTAGAGAAGAAATTCTACAGCTTCACAGGAAGGAGCAGTAGGGTATATTTTAGCCCATATTTTCAGTATGAAGTAAGTACATCCCCATCTACCTGGATTTCCTTGTGGTAGAAAAGTAGATCTATTTGCAGCTTCATATGTAACTGAAGACCACTGAGTCAGGCAGAGTATAGCTGAAGAGGTCAGAAAAGCACGAATGGAATGGAGGCACTATTCCTTTGTATGCTAGCATTCTCCATTGTGCTGAATTACAAATCAAAAATATACACTTTGATTTGATCCATGGGTTTAGGTTATAATTGACATCGGCTATGGCTTTATCCAGGTTTTATCCAGCACATGGCATACTGCCCTGCTCAAGTCATAGGTGCTTAAAATCCTTCCGGGGGTTGTGGTCAAAAGTGTGGTCAGAATGTGGTCAGAAGTAGATAAGTCTATAGAAAAGACTTATAGAGAGACCTTATCATCTCTAGTCTCACACTCTCAGTTTTAAATGTAGACATCACAACACTATAGGAATCCAATTCACAACATAGCTAAAGAAAGCAACAGCCAGGGTCATTTTCCATCCCCAGCCTACACGCTGCTTTTGTGGTTTGTGACTTATCAAGGCCACTTGCAGCCATCCTCACAGAACCATGTGTTTGTTTGCTGACGTCTACTCTCTTGGGATTTTCCCTTCCAGTAGTCACACTTGTATCCTATCAATTACCACAAAGCACATCACTGAAGTGTTTGATGAAGTATCTACACACAGGTGGGGCAGGGCAGGGCAGTGAGCTGAGTTGGGTATCACTTTCTGCCCTGAGAATTCTCTCAAAACTCACTTCAGGAGGAACACATTCAAGGTTCTCAGAAGCCAAATGTGCTGACTCATTTAATGTCAACTTGACACAGGCTGGGGTCATTAGAAAGGAAGGAGACTCTATTGAGAAAATGCCTCCAAAAGACTGGGCTGGAGGCAAGCCTGTAGGGCATATTTTTTAAAGTTAGGGATTGACTTGGTAGGCTCCACCCTATTGTAAATGATTGGTGGTAGTCCTGAATTCTATTAGAAAGCAGGCTGAGCAAACCAGTAAGCAGAATTCCTCTATGACCTCTGCACTAGCTCCTGCCTCCAGGTTCCCGCTGTGGTTTCCTTCAGGGATTCATTGAACTACAATGTCAAAGGGGAAGCCAAATAAACCCTTTCCATCCCAACTTGCTTCTGCTCAAAGTGTTTCATCACAGCAATGGTTTTCCTAATTGGGATGCCTTGTGATAAAGAAAACCAACTACCTCTGTTTTACCTGGTGTTTGTTCAACTGTGGTGACCACAGAATCTATGCTTAATGGCTTTCATTATTAGAGCTGGTTCTCTGAGGGGTACTCTTGGAGTACCTTATGACTCAAAGATTTTAAGATTGAGATTATAAGGGGATGCTCTGCACTGTGTTTGTATTTTACATATATTAAAAGAACAGGAGTGAATCCCAACACAGCTCATTGGCCACACAGGACCTGCAAACTCACACAGCACCACCTATTACATCCTTTACCATAGGCCTGCCTCTTAAGCTTCACTGTGTATGTGATGTCTTATAGCACTTCCTAATCATCCCAGATATGGACATAACCTGCCTAGTACCTCTAGGCATTTGCTTTGGTCTTGTAGCTGAGGGTTGGTATCTTAGTCATCCTGCTCTCTGAATACTAATAGGAGAGGCAAATGCTGCTACTTCAGTGGCAGGCTGTTGGTTTTAACCAAGCTAAAGTTCCCTTGAGTAGCTAGAACCATTTTTAACTATTCCTTACTAAACAATAGGGAGGACCTAAGATCAGGCCCCAAATGGCATCTGCCCACTTCTCTGCCTTTGCAGTCCATAAAGTTCTTAAATGTGTAATGAAATCCTGGAGCACCACCAGATAGTAATCTGACATGCTTCCCTGTGCTACCTAGAAACACCCACTGAACTGACTAGCTTGTCCACAGGTTCTCATCTGCAGCTGGGTCACCACTGCTTCATCGTGCCCATGTGACAAGGCCACTGGCTATCCAGAATGTTCTTGTTTCCAATTTTCAAAAGTGTCTTAGTTAGGGTTTTACATTATGATCAAGGCAACTCATAGGGACGACATTTAATTGGGGCTGACTTATAAGTCCAGAGGTCCTAGGCAGCATCAAGGCAGGCATGGTGTAGGAAGAAGTAAGAGTTCTATGTCTTCATCTGAAGACCGCAAGAAGACTGGTTCCAAGCATCTAAAAGAAATGTCTTAAAGTCCATGCCCACAGTGACATAAGTCCTCCAACAAGGGCACATCTACTCCAACAAGGCCACACCTCCAAATAATGCCACTTCCTAGGCCAAGCATATTCAATCCACCACAAGTGTTATGCTCAATTCGAAGACCTCACAAGTTGAACTTTTCAGCTTCATTACTCAAATATCTTCGCCTGCATACTTTCAGAGCTGCATTTCTTCTCCAAGTATTTCCCACTGAGCTCCTCAAATTTCCAGTAGTAGAGGTGTATGTCCTGTGACTCACTGTCACCAATGTAAATGAGCTGAGTATGCTTCTTGGGAATGATGTAACCTTTGGGATGTGTGGCAAGTGCACAAACTCAGTTGAAAAGAAAAGTTCTCTTATGTTTAACTCTGTTGAAAGAGACACTTGACAGCGCATATGCAGCTCTCCCATTGCTCAAGCCAGGTAAGAGGAGTGGCCAAGGGTTTGTTTGGGAATGGAGTGGAAGTCTCCTGGTTTGGTTTTCAACATGGGTTACTTTTTGCAAAGTCTCACATCCAAAGTAAGTAGGTGT
>JADRCD010233698.1:14544-68781 GCA_019843815.1 Montemys delectorum | reverse complement strand
GAAAGAAAGAAAGAAAGAAAGAAAGAAAGAAAGAAAGAAAGAAGGAAAGAAAGAAAGAAAGGAAGAAAGAAAGAAATTGTTTCATCTAACACTGTAAAATATTGGGTATTGGGAGAACACACAAAACTAAACTAATACTAAAGACAGAAAATTTGTAGCACATGGTGACCACAACTTCACTGGGAAGGCATAGATCACAAATTGTCTCTGAAAGAAATAAAACCACACAGAAGGTCCCCATCATTAATCCATCCCTCTGCCCTTTCTATTAATGGCTCTCATAAACCATCATATGATTTAATTTGTGATGATAGATAAATAGAATAGAACTGTTTTCAGGTAATATAAATGTGTAGAGATGACACCCCCATGGTGAATATTTATCAAGATTTCCTGATGTCAAGGCTATTCAGAGGGTCTGACATAACAGTGTTAGGCTAAGGTACTTTGAATATGCTTGCCCCAAGGAGTGGCACTATTGGGAGATGTGACCTTGTTGAAGTAGCTGTGGCCTTGTTGGAGGAAGTGTGTCACTGTGAGAACCTTTTCCTAGCCACATGGAAGCCAGTCTTCTCCTGCCTTTGGATCAAAATGTAGAACTTTTGTCTCCTCCAGAGCCAAGCTTGCCTAGTTGCTACCATGCTCCAGCCTTGATGTTAATAGACTGAACTTTTGAACCAGTAAGCCAGCTCCAATTAAATGTTGTGTTTGTAAGAGTTGCTTTGGTCATGGTTTCTGTTCACAGTAGTAAAGCCATAACTAAGAGAGGGGCACTAAAAGAAGTAGTCAGGAACCTCAGCCTCTGATGTTAGCCAGTCCCTGTCAATTTTCAGCTTAGTTAAAACCCTCAAACCCACAGCAGGAGCAACTTAGCAGACTACCTTCATAAGAGCAGTAAGGTGCTGATACATGGTGCTGATAAAAATACAACACATACATGTTAGACTATATCCTTCAGAACATTATGATCCTGTTAAAGCACAGCACATACATGTCAGACTATGTTCATAAAAGTACCTAGGTGCTAGTAACATATAACATACATTTCATACTATGTTCATAAGAGCACCAAGTTGTTGGTAACCTGGCATGTCAGAGTATGTCAATGAGAGGACCATGATCCTGGTAAAATAAAACAATAGAATACCATTGATTATTCAGGAGATTGTCTAATTATGAAAAAATTCATCAAAACATAGTTATGTTTCACTTAAAAATAGGGATTGTAAATATCATGCAATATGACATTAAAATTGGAACCTGTCATGGATCCTTATATAAGAGGATCAAGGTGTTAATTAATGTAGGTTAATCTTCACAGAAAATAATCTTGAATCTTTGTTGATTCCAGTGGGACATTTTAGACTCTTGAATTACTTTTGCTCATGTAAAAATAAATCCTAGCCAAGATCACTTTAAATCTTTTGTGGTGTTTGCATATGAGTGTGCTTGGGGGGGGGGGATGCATGCATGCCTGTGTGCATGTCTTGGAAGCTTTTCACATACTATAGTGCTAAGGAATATAATCCTATACTTCTCTTAAAGAAGGAGGACTCACATAACAGAAGGATGGAAACCCACAAGCTGTAAAGCCAGAGTTTGACAGAGCAGAAAGTAAATTGTAATCCCCGGCAAACATCCTTCCCAGTCCTTTAAAGGCAGCCACAAGTTGACTGGCCTTAGCTGTCTGTGTGCCAATCATTTTCTAACGGGAAACCTAGCAATTTCTAAGGAGTCCGTGGAATAAAATCTTAACATAGTATATAGGAACATGGAAAAAGTAAGTAACTGAGCAACAGTCATGTAAATAACATAATACAAAATAATATTTTTAATGCTGGGGTTCCCTCTTATACCAGATTGAATGGGAAATAAAATCATCAATGTCCATGTGTAACAGAAGCCAATATGATTCTAGGGAATGTAAATGGGCTTTCTTAGTGGTCCTGTCGACATTCTTTCATGACAACTGTGGATGGAATTCATCTTTCCTACTTCGTGAGCTTGTGAATCTGATCTTGCCCGGCAGTGGTGGAGTATGCCTTCAATCCCAGCACTTGGGAGGCAGATGCAGTCTGATTTCTCAGCTCAAGCCCAGCCTCATCTACAGAGTGAGTTCCAGGACAGCCAGGGCTACACAGAGAAACCCTGTCTCAAAAAACCAAAAAACCAAAAAACCAAAAAAAAAAAAAAAAAAAAAAAAAATGTGATCTCATGTTGTTCGGTATTGGTCTGGATGGTTTACCCTTATGTAGACTTTACTTGTGTAAAGACTGAGCAGCAGTTTTACAACACACTTTCCTCTCCTTAAAGTATCATTCTTCTCCTAAAATCTCTGAAGCCACTAAAAATTTTCATGAAAACTTTTACATCTTTATTACCAGTACTGCACATTGGTAGTCATCTGGTTGTCTGCTATGGGGCACTGGGCAATCGCAGTTTAGGTTAGAAGAAAGTGAGCTTATGTTCTCTCAACTTGAAGATTTGACCCCAACAGCTTCATCACCTGGTATTAAGCATTTATTATTGAACTGTTTAAACGTGAAGATGCAAGATCTTTAACCCAGAGTGTTGCAAAAATCATGTGAATGTACACAGACAGATAGACACACAGACACACAGACACACACACACACACAAACTCAGTGGATTATTTGCATCTGTACAATAGATTTAAGCAATTGTTCCTTCATTTTGAACACTCATAAAGATAGCATGGAAATTTATCATAAGAGAGGATTGAATCATATTCAAATAAGCTGGAGTCTGTATTTTAGCTAGTGAATAGCAAAGCAGACATTCCAGGAATGAAATCCATTCCTGGATTTCTGTATTTGCCATTACAGATATATTTTGTAGAGGAACTTGGGACTATATATTTTCCTGAATATAGATTACAGAATTTTATACATAACTCTTCTAATAATAAAGGATTGTGTGGAGTATGCTACACATGGCAATATGTATAATACATACAGATTAATAATAATTTATTCATTTTAGTTCAAATTCATCTAAGGTGTTTTTTTGAACTACAACTCTCATTACTAACGTTTGAGAAAGACCTGAGAGAAAATCTTCTTGATATCCCTTGTCTACTATATATGAATACACGTAGAAACGATCCCTCTTATTTGGATTATCCTATATACTGCTCTGTCTCTTATAATAGAACAATGCTAAGTAAAGGTGTAATTTACAATCTCTCTTATTTGGATTATCCTATATATTGCTCTGTCTCTTACAATAGAACAGTGCTAAATAAAGGTGTAATTTCAGCAAAGATAAATGGGGAATTTCAAACTAAAGTGAGTAATATAAGTGCCAATGATTTAAATATTTTTCTATGTTAATATTTAGGTTTGAAAATATCTCAGAAATATTAAGTGTGAAACAAACATGGTCATGTATAAAGTGTAGATTTTAGCATCCATACTTTGCTGCAGATTCAGCACAAGTTTATACAGGGACATAATTTACTCTCTCCAGCATTTTACCACAACACACAAACAATATTAAAAGTACTCTCATCTAAAACATGTGAAAATGATCTTATTCTCTTTTAGTGTTGTTATTGTTGTTATTGTATATACACATGCTTGAGAAATGTATAGAGGTTAATTTACAGTTATCTAAGCTTACAAGGCACAGCTCTCCTGGAGAATAGGTCTTTTACTGCATCAAGACCCATCAGGTAAAGGTAAAGGTACATAGAAAAGTACTGCCCAGTTGTGGATTCCTCAAGCCTAGAAACAGCGTAAACATAGCCCTGTGGGCAAGTTTTGGAGAGATGCTGATGCAGAACAAACTGCTGTGAAGAGTTCGTCTTGTAAAGGAGAAGCAATGGATTTTTTCTTAGATTTGTAATATTTCTGAAACTGCATTCTATTCATGTGATTTTTATAGTTCTTCAAATCTTATCATTATCTGAATTTATAGGCAGCCAGTAGGATTTTCTAGTTAAAATGTCAGGTTTAAATTAGAATTCTCATGAGATAAAGTATATCTTGCCTAAAGATAAGGGTAACTTTTCAAATATTTAAAATACTTAATATACCAATTAGATAAATCTTCATTGAACCTTTCACATTATAAATTAATTTTGTACTATTTCTTTTTTGCCTTTTGACCTTTCTAATGAAATAATAACCCACTTTGAACATTGAACTTTAAGATTGTAAAACAAAACTTCTAAGATTGGATGATTTATTTAGATAAGTGAGTCAGTTTTGACCTGGTAACCTTTAAAATTTTATGGAAATATTTATTATTACAGTCATGTTACTGAGGTATGTACTGATCTCTTCTATTTGAGATGTTTGCTGAAGTCTTTACAGTCTTCTACTTTGATTACTCCTAGGGCAAGCACACCTCTGTGCACACTTCAATACGTCTTTTATTTCTGGGAGCACCTAGTTTCAGCACATATTTCCTCTGTAAGGAAATTGGTTTATCTTATTTTTAGTTATGCTATCTTGAGCTTTACTTTTAGAAAAAAAACAATACTATTATTTGGGGCCAAATTTGAAGCAAGCTTTATTAAATATTAAATATTGATCAAGAGACGAAATTTGGTCAGGACCATTCCCTGGAATGTTCCAGCTGAGAAGGAATTCGACCCATATGTTGCAGGGAATTATAGGGACAAATTTGTAGGACACTGAACTTTTCCATGATGCCTTGTTATTTCCTGTGAACTTCAATTCACAGCATTTCAGGAAGGTATCCAGGTCCCTGGGAAGGTGTGATTTACTGGTTAATTTTGAGAATTGCCAATATAAACTCTATTAATTAACATAACTTTAATGACATTTGTAATTATACCAATATCTAAATGCTCACATTTAAATTCAAGATAACTTATTTGAACAATAATAACACCATTTCTGGTTACTAATAACAGCAATCATTGTGGTTATTTTTCTTATACTAGATCATTATTCCAATGGTTTTGAAAATTTGTTTCCTTATCTTCATATTTGTCTCTTTCATTGTCAAGAAATAATAAGCTAAATTAACATAGCGAGTTCCAGAAAATATTTTAAATATCTGGTGTGTAAAACATAATTACTCTTATTTAGGTAAAGCATCAAGAATATGAAGTTTTAAATTGTCAGATAATGAAGAGAGTACATCAGTTGAAAGTGATTATTTTCAATCTCAGGATAAAAAAATCTCATTTATTTGGGATTTTCAGAACTTCTCAACTCATGACATTTAGGAAGAAATTAAATTGCAGTTTATACATGTAGTGCTCCTGGAGCACTCTTGAAGGGAGTCAATGTACCTTTATACATTTTTAGGATGCTCTGTTGTTTTTGTATGCATAGGACCCTGGATTATACTTCATCTTTAAACAAACAATAGATAATTGAATATTTTTACTTCATCAATATAACATGCAGTTTCACTTACTTTTCCCAGCATTTATCCTGAAGAGTCCTTGCCAAAAACAAGTAATTGGGTTCTTGCTACTTATTGAATGTCTTTTATAGAGACCACACATTTGTTCTGGATCCCATGTACAAACACAGTTAAAGTACCCTGCCAGGTGTTAAAGGGCACAGAGGAAAACAAGATAGACTTTTGGCTGAAAGATGCAATAGTTCTCATCTAATTGTGAATCAAGCCAAGCGTTTCCATTCCCTGGAAATGAATCTCTGAAAAAGACAAGAATTGCTTGGAAGTGAAGAGACCAATCATGAACCCAGCACAGAAAGAGAGACACATCCCCTTGGAAGGATGGGGATGCCGAGTCATGTGTTATGCCACTGATGTAAATTATTTTTCCTTAATAAGTCTGGCATTTAGCATACTCTAGGATCAAACTGTTTATAGTCAAATTACATATGCACCAACTTCCTCATGGGTGCATAATATTTTCATAGCTACTTAATGTTTGTTTTCTCATCTGTGAAAATGGATCCATGCACCAGTGACTGCATGCTAGGGAGTAGAGATCAGTGAAATTTTATAAGTAGTAAGTAAACATCAAGAATAATTTGACATAATGTAAATGTGGATAAACAGTAGATATTAGCATCACCTCACTAGTGTGGAGTGTTCAGAAAATATTTCAGTGTTACGAGAGTGTACTTGTCAAGTAAATAATCCTGAGACTTGATTTCCTGAGCCATGAGCAAGTCTCGATAAGAAAATTTACAAGGATATGGAGGGTGAGAGCTCTGAGGAAATTTACCTAACTGTACAAACCTATTTATATTTTAAGAGAGACTAAACTTTGGAGTTAATCTAAACTAGGAAAGGCAGAGACAATGGGTTTGTCCTTCGGAGAGGTTTACATTTAAAAGGTTGGATAATTCCTCCTCATCCTTTTCTTCCTATTTCCAAGTAATACATTTTTCTTGTCTTTCATCTGAGATTAGAAGTATCTTTCCTCCTCTAGTACACACAGACAAATAAATATTTCTTTTTTACACTTTGGAGCAGATTTTGTCATTTGACTTTCATTGTATGGCTAAAGAGCAAACACTGAAGCAACCTGGTTCTGAATTGTTATTATGCAAATATTAATCACTAAGTTGTCTCTGACCCATAACCATTTGGGTGTAAATTGATGTTGATAAATATCACAAATGCAATATTCATTATAATCACCATTGTCACATCACCATCCTCTCACCATGGCAGGGTATGGGAAGGCTCTGGGTGTAATGTGCAATAACTGCTTCTTGTTTCTGTGCTTAAAGAAAACTTTTCTAAACTTCTTTGCATGAATCCTAGCCAGCCTCTCAATTTGAGATAATAGAATGTGGCAGAGTTAACTGCCCCCCTCCAGGTTGATGAAACCATCTTTTAAGTCTCTACATACTCTGTACACCTTGGGCTTTTCTTTGGATGCAGAAAATATACTATTGACTCTTGAAATATTTCATTTAGTAATATGAAAATAATAGAATCACTAGATTCATGGAGTTGCTTTCTGTTCTAATCCTCGGTTGGTTAGGACCAGCCATTACAGCTTGTGTATTTATGTGTACATTAGTATATACACTAGCAGCAGATAGAAAATGCTATTCATTGCCATAGAGTCTCAATTGTTAGTAGTTAAACAAGGCAAACTGGGTAATTTGTATCTTCCCTTTCTCAAGAATTTCAGATGATCAGTCCTCATTCTAGAATAAAAGCAATAAACAGAGGCAGGTCTTCAAGTAATGCAGGCGTGAATTAAATAATGGAAAGAAGAAGAAAATGTGGGGTTCTCTTCTTCAAACTGCCCACTTTATAGAAGACAAGCACTGTGTAATCTAATTACTGAGGAAGAAAGGATCCCTTTGGCAGGAATTTAGTCTCCTTGATAAAAGTAATTCAAAATGGAATTGGAGGGAAGCTGGAAGAACATTTTATCAAAGGTGGTGAGGAAAGCATCAGGGCATGTGAGCTGTAAATCTTAGCAGATGCTAGGAGGAGGAAGACAGAGAAGAATAAGATATAGAGTCACGCTTTCTGAGTTAGAGGCTAAAGAAAGACAGGCTCTGAAGCAGAGGTTTGCAAGTAGTTTCGTGGGAGCAAAAGTCTTTACAGAAGGAGTGAAATGCAAAGTATGAGATGTATCTACCTTGGGATTCTTGCTGTCATTTAAAAGAGATGCAGGAAAAGAAATTGTATTCTTTTTTTAGTGAGAACTGAGATATCAGTCAGGGTTGCCATGAAGATCTATAAGCAATTACATAGAGATAAAGGAAGGGCTGTCAGGGGTTTTTAAGTTCATCGTCTCTTTCAGAGTAAAGTCACTCTTCTCTCCTCTTTCAGATGTCTTCAGATGCACAGTTTCCCAAGACATGACATCCTTGCCACATGACTGACAAAGCCAGTAGGATTAACTCATCACAGGTAGGTTCATAATAGTATGCCTTTGTAGTATTAGGCATTCTGAAGTTTCAAATGCCATTTTTCTATCCAGGGGTGGGTAGCTTTTCATAAATGGGCCTCAGCAAAGCAGTGATATACCCACTCTCCTTAATTACATATGGTATTTTACTTTCTAAAGAGAGGCCATGCTTCTCTTCTAAAATTTGATGTGTGTCAGCAGGGAATTGTAAGGCAGGATACAAAGCTCATGAGGAAGAAAGATCTCCCCTCCATGGCCCCCAGTGAACACCTGTACTTCTACCAACAATGCAGCTTTCTTTTCAGATAATGACTATTCCCTATCATCTTTCAAGTCATTCACTTTTTTTTAATGTTCAATACAAGTGAATGGTATTCCAAACACTATTGTGCGTTATGTATACTACAAAATTTCTAGTTCACCTCTCTACATGAGTTAGAGGGGTATGGAGTTTCTAATATGATCCAGAAACTTCATATTTGAGTCTTTTACTTAATCTTACAATAGACTTTAAAGTTGTATTCTAAGGTATTACTCTTTGTATGCCATTTTATAGTGAGTAGATATTTAAATACTACCAAAAATAAAAACATAAACTTTTGATCATGTTAATACTGCCATATAATCTGAGAAAAAAAAATATGCCGCTCTCTTAGCCATTTGTCAGTTCCTTTTTCATGTCAGTTTTCTAGGAATTTCTAATATTAGCCATTGTGAAAAAGTTAATATGACTCAGTAGAAAAGATTAACAGAGAAGTCCTCTTTTTCCTTAGTTTCTCCTGAATGCAGATAACCATGATAGGCTTTAGAACTTATGCATAGTAAATATTGATGATAAGTAGCAATAACAAATAAAATATACTACTACTACTACTACTACTACTACTACTACTACTACTACTACTACTACTACTATATTTATAAGCAGGATTTGTGAATTTTTTGTTATTTCTAAAATTTATACTTTGATACTTTAGACCATTGGTATTTGGTAGTTGAAACCATAAAAAAGGAAAAACATCGACTCTAGAATATTTCTACCAAGTAAATAAAACAGAATCTTAACCATGTAAGTGAATATTTTTTATTCTGACTTATTCCAGAAATTTGGCTTTCCAAAGCCAACTTCTATTTATTTAGATCCGTTAAATGATGAGTGTTTGTGTGCGTGTGTATGTGTGTGTGTGTGTGTGTGTGTGTGTGTGTGTGTGTGTGTATGTTCTGTGGATATGTGTGTGTGTTTCATTTGCACATTTTAAAGATAGACTTATTGCTTTGTCTGTACTTCTCCACAGCCACTTTCTTTTATACTGTTCAGATAAATATGTTAACTGTTATCCTGTACCCAGTCTTACATGTACATGTACATGTACATGTACATGATGAAGAACTGTGTCTGTATAGAATTTCCTGAACATGCTTCCCAGGGCTGAAATTCTATGGCATGAATGGCCTAGGATCTTTTCTTCAAAGAATGGCAGTCACAGATAAACAGCAAATGAATAGATTCTGTAATACATGGTTAATATGTTAAGCATGAAATTGACTAAATCAAGGAACCACTGAATGTTACAAACTGACATGTCTGCAATGAAACAGTTGAAAGACTTATAGGTGAATACTGAAATCAAGTCCAAATTTAAGGTCTTAGATGTTTGAGCATAATTTCCCAATTGGCAAGGGGAAATGTCAGGGATTAAGCACTACATATAGCAAGAGTTAAACGTGATTTGTGAAGTTGACAGAATTTGGAATTAAAAGAGAAGTAAAACTCTGGGGATGACTGTGAGAAATTATAAAGATTAAGTTCATTGAAGTGGCCACAGTTCCCTAAACTTGGGTTTCTCCAATGCACAGTCTAAGGGCCTGGACTGAATGAGAGGAAGAAAGCAAGATGTGCATTACAATCATTTGTCTGTGTTTTCTGCCTAGCTTCTTACTCTCCTTCCATTGTAACTGTTCAGCCATGATGCCCTCACACTGTGAGAAGAAATGAATCCTGTTTTTACATTGCTTTATTGAAGTATTTTGTCTGAGAAGTTAATGAGAGAAGAAACTAACACAGATAATTGGTAAAACAGATAGCAAATGAGGCTATATCATGTTTAAACCTGACAAACTGTTTCTTAAGCTTTTGGTTTACAATAACTATGAGGAAGATGTTGAAACGTTGGGCTATAAAATCCATAAAATCCTGAAAGAAGAGCTGAAAGGGACATTCTGAGAGGAATCTGGAAGATAAGAATGCCAAGAAAAATGTAGACAATTCTCCTGACATTTCTGTGGTAACAAACAAGAACCCTACCAAGCATGAGGCTGGAGGTAATTCACATTACATTCTGACAAAGGATCACATAGCTCCCTGAGTGTTGCCTGATAATTTGAAGATGGCTGATTTCAAATGTAAGGAACTTAATTGTTTGATAAGGAAATCTCAAAATAGTGACTATGTTCGACATATCCTGGTCACAGCTCACATTTCTCATCTAGTTTACACCATGAGACAGGAAAAAATTGGAGTACACAGATATCAAAACAGTGTGAGGACTGGTGAGTGAAAGAGTGTGAAGAATTAATGATTTCAAACAAGGTAGCTTTGAAGACATCCATTATTACTAAAGAAAGTAGTGTTAACAAGGAAGGCTAATGAGAAAAGCATGAGGACACAAGTTTAAAAACTGGACACTCACTTAAAAAGGCAGGCATGCCTGAGCATGCTTGTGTTGATTGTGTTGGTGTTGCTGGGCAGATAGATCTCAAGAGTTCATTAGCCAGAAGAGCAAGCTGGTTATTTACTAAGAAGCTTGGTCTGGAGATGATAAAGTTGAAATCAAGACAGAGAGACACCTGGACTCCTTTGCTAACATCTGAATATATGTGCAAGGTTGCACATGCCAAAACATTTACATGAACATACCATACAACACTACACACATACACACATAAAAGAAAGATAATTGTCAATAAGCATAAACCTTAAACATAAAATACTGTAACAATAAAAAAGTATAAATGGATGTATTTTGAGAAATTGCAAATTCAACTAAAGAAGGTAGCCTAAACTGGGAAAGGTACTATGATAACCCTAGTAGACAAAAAAAAATGATGTGTAGGAAAAACCACATCACAAAATGTCCCATGAGACTGTGTCCCAAAGATACCTATTTCTAACCTGACAGAGCTAAAATCAGAAATTGGCAATCACTTCCGCATAGAAATGGTTTTTATCAGTGTAAGTAATGTAAGACTCCTAGAGTCTTGTATATAGATAGTGGGTTTTTTTTCAGGTATTTTCTTTATTTACATTTCAAATTTTATCCCCTTTCCCCATTTACACTCTGAAACTCCCCCTATTGCATCCCCTCTCCCCCTGCTCACTAGACCATGAACTCCCTCTTCTGTGTCCTGGGATTCCCTTACACTGGGGCATCAAGCCTTCACAAAACCAAGGGCCTCTCCTCTCATTGATGTCCCACAAGACCATCCTCTGCTACATATGAGGTTGGAGACATGAGACCCTCCTTTTGTATTCTTTGGTTGGTGGTTGTACTGGCTGGTTTTGTGTGTCAACTTGACACAGGCTGGAGTTATCACAGAGAAGGGAGCTTCAGTTGGGGAAGTGCTTCCATGAGATCTAGCTGTGGGGCATTTTCTCAATTAGTGATCAAGGGAGTAGGGCTCCTTGTGGCTGGTGCCATCCCTGTGGTGGAAGCCTTGGGTTCTGTAAGAGAGCAGGCTGAGCAAGCCAGGGGAAGCAAGCCAGTAAGAAACATCTCTCCATGGCCTCTGTGTCAGCTCCTGCTTCCTGACCTGCTTGAGTTCCAGTCCCGACTTCCTATGGTGATCAACAGCAATGTGGAAGTAAGCTAAATAAACCCTTTCCTCCCCAACTTGCTTCTTGGTCATGATGTTTGTGCAGAAATAGAAACCCTGACTAAGACAGTGGTTAGTCTCTGGGAGGTCTGGGGGTATTGGTTGGTTCCTACTGTTGTTCCCCCTATGGGGCTGCAAACCCCTTCAGCTCCTTGGGTCCTTTCTCTAGCTCCTTCATTGGGGACACTGTGCTCAGTCCAATGGATGGGTGTGAGCATCCACTTCTGTATTTCTCATGCACTGGCAAGGCATCTCAGGAGACAGCTATATAAGACACCTGTCAGCAAGCATTTGTTGGCATCTACAATAGTGTCCAGTTTAGTAAATGTATACAGGATGGATCCCCAGGTGGGGCCGTCACTGAATGGCCTTTCCTTTAACAGATGAAGGAATTGAACACAAACCATTCAGGATCTAAAATGGAAGTAAAACCAATAAAGAAATCACAAAGGGAGACATATAGTCTGGATATAGAAAAAAGGTCAGAAGTTATAGATGAGAGCATCAGCAACAGAATACAAGAGATAGATGAGAGAATCTCAGGTTCAGAAGATATCATAGGAAACACTGACACAACAGTCAAAGAAAACGCAAATGCAAAAAGCTCCTAACCCAAAACATCCAAGAAATTCAGCACATAAACCTAAGGATAATAAGTATAGAAGAGAGTGAAGATTCACAATTTAAAGGGCCAGTAAATATCTTCAATAAAATTAAAGAAGAAAACTTCTCTAACTTAAAGAAAGAGATGCCTATGAACATACTAGAAGTCTACAGAACTCCAAATAGATTGGTCCAGAAAATAATTCCCTCCCATCACATAATAGTCAAAACATAAAATATAGAAAACAAAGAATGAATACTAAAAGCAGTAAGATAATGCTTTCATAGAGTTGCTGAACCAAGCAATAACAAAAATGTATGGCAGACTGGAAGTCTATGCAAAGAGGCCATATGAGGCCACTGTGTGATGTGTGAGAATGGAATCCTACATTTCCTAGACAACCCAATGTGTAGGTTAGGAGATACCATACCAAAATTAAATGGTGGAAGTAGAGTTGGTCTATTATGGAAGAAGATGATTGAGCTTCAGCAGAAAGTGAGTTTAAAACTCAGAAAAGTGTCAAGATTGTTAAAGACTGCAGGAATTTTAGAGATAGGCTAAATGCCTTCTGCATTTTGGGATGAAAGCAAAACTCTGGTGGCATGAGTGGAATGTTATGGTTTAAAGTGGCACATTAGAATGATAACTGGCAGCTAGTGATGTTGGAATATCTTGATTGTCAATTGAATGGGGTGAAGAATCACCATAGAAACAAACTTTTTGAGTATTACTGAGGGAAATGCCTGATTGCACTGAGCTGGTTAGACTTGTCTTACATATGGGTTTTATCATTCCCTGGGCTGGAGTTCTAGACTGGACAAAAAGGGGAAAAAAAGCTGAGTAGCATCATTCATCTCTGATTTCTTCGCTGTGGATGAAGTATGACCTGCTGCTTCAAGTTCTTTCCCACATGACTTCTTCCCCATGATGGATTACACACTCAAACTCTGAGCCAGGAGAGAAGACTCCGTTCTTCTCTAAATTCCAGGAGCAAGAGAAGTCACTAATATAATTATAAGCACACAATCTGCACAGAGGAGTCAGCAATCAGTCAGCATTTCTCTCTGAGAATTGTTGAGGTAAGATTGACATAGGATTATTAGAATTCCAGTATTATTAAGACGCTGAAATTTATAGCTATATCTATCATTCAATATCCTTTAATTAGACTAAGAATTCTAGCAGTGAATTCTATGTCTCTTGTCTCTTGCTACTGTTTCATGGAGTAATCTTTGCATACCTAAAGTTTTTCTCATCTTTTCCATTGTTTTTTTCTTTTTTTTTTTTTTTTTTTTTTTTTTTTTTTTTTTTGTTTTTTTTTTTGTTTTGTTTTGTTTTGTTTTGTTTTGTTTTGTTTTGTTTTTTGAGACAGGGTTTCTCTGAGTAGCCCTGGCTGTCCTGGAGCTCACTCTGAAGACCAGGCTGACCTGGAACTCAGAAATCTGCCTGCCTCTGCCTCCCAAGTGCTGGGGTTAAAGGCGTGTGCCACCACCACCAGCCATTTTCTCATCTTTTCATCTTGATAGTACCTTGGAATTCCCTTTTAGAGCCAGAAAATTTTACCTATATATTCTATTGTTAGAAACTCACTCACACAGAGGCACACACAATTCTACATACACACTCCTACAAAGTATGCTTTTAACTTTTATATGCCCCGAGTTTTGTTTTCACTGTTCAACAAAGATATAAATAATAAAACACAATAAAAATAAAAGATTTATGCTAACATTTTGTTCCCCACAGTCATTAAAAGCCTTTAAAAAATAGGGACTTATAAAAGTGTTATATAGAGATTTTCCAATTAATTATTCATAATTTTAAATTTATAAACATGATCATAAAATACTATGTATTACATTGTATAAGAAAATTCCTTAGACTAGTTATTCAAATAGTTTCTTTTTGTTTTGTTTTGTTTTGTTTTGGTTTGGTTTTGGTTTTGGTTTTGGTTTTTGGGGTTTTTTTTTTGTTTTGTTTTGTTTTGTTTTCGAGACAGGGTTTCTCTGTGTAGCCTTGGCTGTCCTGCTGGAACTCACTCTGTAGACCAGGCTGGCCTGGAACTCAGAAATCTTCCTGCCTCTGCCTCCCAAGTGCTGGGATTAAAGGCGTGCGCCACCACTACCCTGCTTCATATAGTTTCTTATGCTTATTCAACAAATATTTATGACACTTTAATACAAATTAATTCAAGATTGTTTACAAAGAAGTGTTGTATAATCCTTCCTGACTGAATGGTCCGTTTGTTACTTTAGTCCCAACCAAGGCAGTATGACATAGAAGTGTGCAGAAAATACTGACCTAAGAAAGAAGGGCCAGACTGATAAGCTGGCCTCTGAGATCAAATTGCAGAGCAAGGGGAAACTTAGCTTATCTGGGCCCAGAACTAAGGTAATATTTATCAGGTATAATAAAATTTCAATATTCATATATGAGTGGGCCCCAATCTCACCCAATAAAAATATTCTCAAAAAGTTGGCTATAATAATACAGTAACTATAATTTATATATTCAGAAAGGACTGACTGGAGATTGGCACCTTATAGCTTGGTATTATTTTAATTCCAAACAAAGTAGTAGAAATATTAGTTTAAACACTGGAAATTGATGTAATTTTTAAGCAAGATTTCAACACAAGTACTTGAAGATATAGAAAAATTTCATTTCCAAGAAGAATAAAATTACAAATGTTACATCCAAGCTAAATAATAACTATTTCTGGGAAATACATAATAAGTATATTTAAAGAATCTCATTGGCACTGTTACCATAACCATCTCTTTGTTCAAATTTTATTTTTCTTTGCTCACTTTTCTCTTTTTCCCCTCTTCTCTTTTATATTAATTGATTAAACATTGCAACGGTTAAGAATTTCTTTGAAAATTTATATATCCTAAAATTAATGTTAATATTCAATTTGCTTCAAATATTTGCTCTGGTTTTATATTTCAGATAAAGTACTAAGAGCTAGAATTGTACAGAAAGGTACAGAGCTCAATTTTTTAAGTTGGAAATATCTCTATCCATCCATACATAACAAAAAGGGCATACAATTTACAGGTAAAAGAATATTGTCACGGTTCTGGAGTTTAGATGGTGAAGATCATAATATTGACATTATCAGTTCCCAGGGAGGATTCTCATTTTCTTCCTGTCTTTGGCTAGTTGCTATGTGTGTCTTCACATGTTAAAAGCGACAATGTATTCTCTTGTACCTTGTTTATAACACCAACCCCACAGGGATAGTGGGTTTTCAGGACTTTCTCAGAAGCATAGATCACTTCATTTATATACTGTATATCAGGTTATAGAATGTTAATGTCAGTGAAAAACAGAATAATGCCACTCTGTGCATATTTCTTCCTGCTTCTGGGGTAGCACAATCTCAACCATTCTAATATTGGGCATATAAACATGTTCTTTAATGGTTTGATTCTTTCCTTGAATCAATTTCTTCCAAACTTAGTCTATACTCTTATCTCACTGTGGAGGAAAAAAAAAACTCAGTGGAGATTCAGCCAAGGTACATAACATCTATCAGATATTCTTACATTCTCTGGAAGACAGTATCACATAGGTAGGTAAATGTGATGTGGCAGGTAAAAATTTATGTGAAATAGATAGAAAACTTTACATATAAAATTGTTTTCATATGCTGCATATACTGAGGTTTAAAAGTCAGTAAGCCCGGGGCTGGTGAGATGGCTTAGTGAGTAAGAGCACTGACTGCTCTTCCAAAGGTCCTGAATTCAAATCCCAGCAACCACATGGTGGCTCACAACCACCTGTAATGAGATCTGACACCCTCTTCTGAGGAGTCTGAAGACAGCTACAGTGTACTTATGCATGATAATAAGTAAATAAATCTTTAAAAAAAAAGTCAGTAAGCCCAGTAAGGGATGGACAGTGAGTCACTTAAATGGATGTAAACTTTTCCATTGGAGGAAGAAGTCCTGTGGAAATGGTAAACAGTTTTCACAAGGGAATGAAAAGGAGCTACGACATTTCACAAGAAGCCATCTTGAGGGACCTTTGGTGGCCTGGCATATAAATGACCTAGCTGAAAGTGGAATTCAACATACAATGAAAGGTAACAAATCACGTGTAAATGACTATAGTGACTTCCCATGTATCCAGTGTAGTAAGGTTGCCTTAGAACATATTCCCATTAATACCCATTTAAAAAGAAAAAAAAACCTAGTGTCATCATGTTAAGCCATACATTCCCAAATATTAGCAAGTACAGAAGTAGATATGAAAATAATCAAAAGCATATGGCACATACTAAACTTGATATAGACCATGTAGAAATCATACTCCAAAGTTGTCTGAATGCCTCTAGTTTAAACACATTTTCTTCATTTAAATAAAATATGAAACAAGGTACCCAGTGACACAGCTGATAGCAACATAACTACAGGTCAAGAGGAATCATCCTGGTAATGCTCAAATTTGAAATATGGAGAATAACTGAATGCCATAGCTCCAGGATTATTTGAATGCTTAAATCTTTACTTCATTTAGCCAGAGTTACCTAAAGCCACTTATTCTATTTTTTTATATCTCAGGATGAGAAAAGGAAAGATTTCATTTGCAAGAAAATGAGTTAGAAAAAAAATCTTTGGAATGCTCTTGAGCTTGACTACAACCAAAGAGCTTAGCAGTGCTTTTCCAGAACAAAATGAGGTCTCAGGTCCTTATTAGCTTTACAGGTCAAACTTGAGTCTGCTGTGTGTGACTAAAAGAATGAGGCAGCTCACTGAGTTGTTTTAAGTATGAATTTCACTCTCCAAGCTTAGCTATAGTAGCTAAGCACATTTGAAGGAAAATGTGCAGGTGTTCTACTTTTCTCTTCAATTATGGGGGCATAATTCACAAATGCTTTCAAAGTTAAGAATATGTATTTAAATTATCTTCACTTACATGGTATTCCAGGGTAGATTTTGGAGTATTTCATAGTCTTTCAGATATTCTGCAGGTAATCTGTCTATAGTAGTTTTTAAAAAGTAGTCTTATTAAGGGAAATATAAAAGGCAACACTTACTCATTTTTCCTTTGACTATCATGGTCAAGTGAGTTCCTGGAGCTTAGAAAAGTGTAAAACAGTCTTACAAGTCTGCAGTCATAATCCAGTTAGGAGATTGGATATTCTGAAGTTTGTGGCAAGGTAGAGAAGACAGGCCCAAAATAAAAGTCTCCAAACCCAACTTTCCATGACTGCTTCTGTTTCCTTAGGAATTATAGGGTTGTTCTAATATTTTATCTGATCTTGATTTAAGAATTTCTAAAAAATATATTAACAATGTGCAAATACTTGATGATGTAACTTTAGAAAATAAAAGACTGGATTCACATTCTCTGGGAGAAGGCCAAAGAGTGAGAAGAGAGTAGGTAAAGAAAATGAGAAATGGAAGACAAATGTAGGTGGATGAGTAAAGTATGCTATGGGGTACTTGGGATGATGATTCTTCATCCCAGTTATTACAAACTTTTAAATCAGTATTGTTACTGCTACTTTAATGATTTTTCTATTCTAATGCTCAAAATATTTAAAGGACCTTGATTTTCTCCATGGGTCTATATGGAAATCTTATGAATTATAATAATCATTCTACATTCAAAGTAATAAATCTTAATACTACATACTGAGTTAGAGTCAATTTAAAACAATATCTATAGATACAGTAACCCACCAATTAATTGCTCTTAGAAAGTGTATTTAAGCCATTCAAACTATATTTTATTTAAATTAAACAATATAATAGTTTATACAGCTTAGTAACCTAATGCTTTATTGAATAAAATTCCCTATAGTCACAGAATCAAATTTGTTAAGTTTGAGTTAGTAGGAAAAGTTAGTGAAAGTATAAACAATGATTATAGGTCCAGACAGAAAATGAAATTTAATGAAAAGTAAGAATTAAAATCTAAGTCTGACAAATTATGTCAAAACTTGAAGACAGACAACAGAAACTGATAAGAATGCTAATGTAAGAGTCCTTGTACAATAAAACAAATTAGACTTAATTTGGGAACATTCCAATTGAAGTCATGCTTTCATTTTGAGAGCTCACCATTCTTATATATTTGGTTGCAAGCCTAGCTTTTAATGGCTTAGCCATCTCTCCAACTGGATCTCACCATTCTTGAAGAAGAATACATCCTTGTTAATATATAATTCATACTTAGGTAAAAATAGAATACCAAGTCACATAACCCCTAACACAAATTAAAACATTAAAAAAAGAGATCAGAAATAAAAAGAGAGATCAGGTGATCTTATAAACCACTCTGGGCTGCAAAAGGCTAGAAGAATGAAGACAAAGGCATGTTCTCAGGATCTTGAAATTCTGTGGATTTATACATCTACACAACTGCTTTATTTTATAACCACATGAATGTATTTCTACTATTAAAAATCATGGGCTAGTGAACCCTAATTAAATAACAGCAGAGAAAAATAGGATACCAACACCCACTTCTCCATCATTGTTGCATAATATAAATGGTTATAACAAAGAAAAGAAACATAATCATTTAATAAGTTGCAAAAAAACTTTTCCTCAAAATATGTTCTTTTTTTTTTGAAAAGTTTTGTTAAACTTTGTCAGAATCTTGCAAATCATCATTTTGAGTAACATTGTTTTAGCAGTAGTGTGACAGTCCCATAGAAGAGGATGTGAACTATTCTGCTCTAGAAAAAAGATTCACAAAGGGGACATGTTTGAATCACCCATCACTCTGAGGAAAGAGAGATAAATAGTAGGTTTAAGGGTAAGAAATGTCGTGACAGAGTTTAGTCTGTGAAGGCTGATAGGGCCGAAAGGCAATGACAAGAAACACTCGTCACTGATGAGAAAATACTTGAGGGTCAGCTATGGAAAGTAAAATGAGAGAGAACAGAGATAATATTCTCATGTATGGAATCAGCAGGGAGCTAGTACTGTAATATCATAATAGAATTAAACGAATTAAGACTATTCAACATTCTCCTGTGTGTCTTAAGATATTTTCCTAAAAAGCTTAAGAAAAGAAAACTCAGTAAAGTGAATGTAAAATAAAAAATGTTAAAAGCCAAATGGCATGTATCGAACATCTGTGAACATTACTGTGGACATACAAACCAATGCTTTCCACATAATAGACACATCATCCAATGGTGCTTCTTCATGTTATAGCCACAACAACAAATGTTTCCTGTGGTATAGACATAGCAACCAATGTTGCTCCTGTCATATGCTCACCATTCATATCTGTTCTATTGGTTTTTTTTATTGGTTATATTATTTATTTACATTTCAAATGTTATCCCAATTCCAGTTTCTCCTCCATAAACCCCTTAATAAATCAACCCTACCCCCTGCTACTATGAGAGTGTTCCTATATGCATCCACCCCCAACTCTTGCCTACTCTGGGGCATCAAGCCTTCTCAGGACCAAGAACCTCCCTCCCATTGTTGCCAGGTAAGGCCATCTTCTGCTACTTATGCAGCTGGAGCCATAGGTTCCTCCAATTGTACTCTTTGGTGGTTTAGCCAGGGGACTTTGGGAGTCTCTGGTTGGTTGATATTGTTGTTCTTCCTATGGGGTTGCAAACCCTTTCAGCTCCTTCAGTCCTCCCCTAACGCCTCCATTGGGGTCCCTGTGCTCATGGTTGGCTGAATGTATCTGCATCTGTATTGGTCAGGCTCTGACAGAGCCTCTTAGGGGACAGCTATATCACTCTCCAATCAGTAAGCGCTTCTTAGCATCAGCAATAGTGCCTGGGTTTGGTGTCTGAAGATGAGATGGATCGCTAGGTGGGGCAGTCTCTGGATGGCCTTTCCTTCAGTCTCTGCTCCATTCTTTGTCCCTGCATTTCCTTTCTACAGGAGCAATTCTGGAATAATATTTTAGAGATGGATAGGGTGGCTCCATCCCTCAACCAGAGGCCATGCTTAACCTCTGGATATGGTCTCTACAGGTTCTATCTCCCTTCTCTTGGGTATTTCAACTAATGTTATCCTTGTTGGGTCCTGGGAACCTCTTGGGTCCCTGGCATCTGGAACTTTCTAGTGGATATACCCAGCTCCCTATCCCCCCACGGCTATATACCTCCATTCACATTCCTAACCATCTGTACTTCTCTCCATCTACTCCCACATCTGATTGTGCTCCGCTTTTCACATCCCCTTCTCTTTTTGCAGATTCCTTCCTCTCTCCATCTCCCATAATTATTTTCTTCATCCTGAGTAGGACTGAAACATATACATTTTGGTCTTTCTTCTTCAGTTTCATATGGTCTGTGCGTTTTATCATCAGTATTCTGAGCATTTTTGCCTAATATCCACTTATCAGTGAGTACATTTGGGATGCAAATAAACAAAACAATTATTTAAAAAAGAAATAAATTAATTTCAAAGTACAAGAAATAGATTATTACTACAGATGATAATAATATATACCCTAATTATCTAGCAATAAAACAATATTTGATACAACTGCTCTTTGTGAAAATTAACCTATATATCCTAACATATTTCAAGTATAATAAAATGTTAATGTAATAAAATAGATAAATAATATAGGGTTACTTTAGTAATATGCATATATGCAGACAATATTAATTAACACACAAACATACATAATTGTTGTTATAGACAAGAACACCTTTACATACATACATACTACCTAAGTGACTAGGTAGAAAGTGACAGAGATCACACTAGCTAAAGTATACTAACTGCAGATTGTGGGTCTTTCAAAATACATAATATTATCATGAAATTTTAGTTTCCATAATGACTATGCATAACCTTGATAACATGAAAATATATATTATTCCTAATATATTCTAAAAATATAAATCTACTGTCATGTTAAATTTCTTTTTCTACAAAACATTAATTCAAATTATCTCAAGATTTAACCAGGGTAATTACTATGCTCCCATCAATAATCCTGCTTTCAGGCATGTTTTGCTATGACATAATCCTTTTAAATCTATTTTTACCATTGGACAAAACCCATAAAATCTGAAGAAAGTTGAGTTATTAAAGTGATTGTTTCCTTCATATACAAATATAAACTAAGAAAAGCACCTACTGTAGTCACCATGATGAAATAGGATCAAAAGAAGTATGTTATATGTTTGTGTTTTCTTATCTGCATATGTATTGTGTCTACTTTAAAAACATTCTTAAACATTTCTTCAATTTAATTATAAGTGTGAGGAATCAGCCCTATTCCAAATCTACTGCTAGTGTAAAGATGAGGAATACAGAAGATTCACAAAGCAAATAAAGACTGAAAAAGGGTTATTATATTTTTAAAAGCTTTCGTGGTCAGTTTCAGTCCAGGGTTAGAATGATATGATTTTATGTGTTTTTTTTTTTTTTTACCAACTGTTACTAACTTATGTTAATAAACTATACTCCTGAATACAATACATACTTAAGTTGAAAGATTAGATTAAATTGATAGATGAATGATTGACAGAGAGATGATAAACAGATCGACCGATCAATAGATGCTAACAGACAGGAAGACAGATGACATGCAAAATGAAGGGAAAACATTGGTTTAGATCATCTGGCTTATTTTACACTTAAATTTTCAAAAAATCAAAAATGTACCGTACCTGTAATCAAAGTGCTTCTCATTTTTCATAACTCCCTATTCTGTCCCATGTGATTGCTCAGGAGAAAGTACCATTGCCATAGTGTGAGAGAACAAAGAGAATGAACTGCCAAACTTGTGCAAATAAATGAGCTACTGGCCCTCACCATTTCTTGTCCTATATGTACGTACATATACATATACATATATAAATATATGTGTATATATGTATATGTACGTATATATATATATATATGTATTATTTCCTTTCCTTTATTTCTCCCAGTGCAAAAATTGTTCACAATATGAGTGAACTATTACCACATGACAAAAGTATAAAACAAGTCAGCACCTCTTAAATATGTCAACCCTATGAAATGTGTTTGGGAGGAATAGCAGAAATAAGAAAGATCCTGGTGTAATTACCTCATGCTGTGGCAGAGAACAGTATTGCTTTCTAGAAATGATTTTAAGGACAAAACACCATTTGACTTATGAAGCTGCTAAGGGAGAAAGTTCTTCTCAAAAAGTAAGTATATTCTTATTTTTCAGAAATACCATAGCAGTAAATATACATTTGTGCAACTGATCTTTCATCTTCTTCCCTAAAATATCAGGACTTGTACCAAACAACATTCTGGTGCAGCGCACATAGAACTGAAGAGGGTAAACAAAAGCACATTGAGGGGGTGAAGTGGGGATGGTGAGTCTTAGATACATTCTTCCCAACTTAATCATGAACAAATACTGAAACAAACAAAGGATCACAACGAGTTACTAAATCACACTTTCTCCATCATTGGCATTTTGGTTACTCTGACTCATTTACTTAGAAAGGCAAGAGATTTATTTCTTCCAGGACTGGGCTTAGTTTACTCATAAATGTTGTGTTTTTTTTCTTTTTGCTTTATTGCTATTTACAATGACATCATTTTACATGCTACCTACTCCAGAACTCCATATGAACTATGATGTGGTAGGCTTGTACTAAAAAACAGCAGAATAATTTAGCTTATGCAACCTGTGCAAGAGAAAACCAAGTCTTATACAATTCTGTACTTGATATTCACATTTTACCTCTAGGAAAAGAGCAGATACAACTCTGATGATAAAGAAAATATTTGAAGTAATATTTAAGGTAAGTAATAGCACACATTTATGTAATATACTTTTCCTTTAAATGTACTCAAAGAGGAATTTAATGAGAAAATATATTCCATTTTACTCATCATTTTTGTTGTTCTTGGTTAGAAACCCATTATAAATCAAGCTGGTCTTTGGGTTATTCTCATTAGTAAATATTAATATATCTATATAAAAATGTTTATCAACCATACATCTAAATAATTATATGGTGACCTAATCAAGAATAACAGAAATATCCATATGTTTGTTGAGAATTTTATCTAAAACAATTGTACATATCCATATTTCTTTTGGAGGGAGTGTTTTTATTATTTATTTATTTATTTATTTATTTATTTATTTATTTTACACTCCAGATTTTATTCCCCTCCTGGTCCACCCTGTAACTGTTCCACATCCCATACCTCCTCCCTGGCCCTGTCTCCATGAAGACATCCCCACACCCCATCCCCCATCCCACCAGACCTCTAAACTCCCTGGGGCCTCCAGTTTCTTGAGGGTTAGGTGTATGATCTTTGACTAAACCTGGCAGTCCTCTGCTGTATATGTGTTGGGGGCCTCATATCAGCTGGTGTATACTGCCTGGTTGTTGTTCCAGTATCTGAGAGATCTCCGGAGTCCAGATTAATCGAGATTGCTCGTCGTCCTACAGTTTGACCCTCCTCCTCAGATTCTTCCAGCTTTCCTCTAATTCAGTCTCAGGGGTCAGCAGCTCCTGTCCACTGGTTTGGTTCCAAATCTACATCTGTCTCTTTCAGCTGCTTGTTGGGTCTTTCAGAGGGCAGTCATAATAAGTCCATTTTTGTGAGCTCTCGCTCTATAGCCTCAGTAATAGTATCAGGCCTTGGGGTCTCCTCTTGAGGTAGATCCCTCCCACTTTGGGCCTGCCCCTGGAACTCCTTTCTTCAGGCACCTCTACATTTCCATCCCTGCACTTCTTTCAGACCAGAATAATTATGGGTCAGTTTTGCCTGTGGAATGGCAACCCCATCCTTCACTTGATGCCCTTTCTGCTAGAGGTGGGCTGTACAAGCTACCTCTCCTCACTGTATGGCATTTCATCTACGATCCCTGCTTCTGATTCCTGAGTTTCTTTTACCTCCCAGGTCTCTAGTATATTCTAGAAGGTCCCCCCCCCCACATCCTACCTCCCAAAGTTGCCTGTTTCCAGTCTTTCTGTTGGCCCTCAAGGTTTCAGTCCTTTCCCCACACCTAATACCACATCATGTCCCCCTTTTCTGCCTGCTCCATCCACTTTCCCTCCCAGATCTCTCCATCCATGCCCTTTGTGATTATCTTCTTCTTCACCTGAGTGGGACAGAGTCATCCTCACTTGCGCTGTTCAGCTTCTTGACCTTTTTGAGTTCTGTGGACTGTATCTTGGGTATTCCGTGCTTTGGCGGGACTAATATCCACTTCTTAGTGAGGACTTACAATGTATATCTTTTTGTATCTGAGTTACCTCACTCAGGGTGATTTTCTAGTTCCTTTGATTTGCCTGCAAAACTCAAATGTCCTCGTTCCTAATAGCTGAGTAGTATTCCACTGTGCAAATGAAACACATTGTCAGCATCCACTCTTCTGTCATGGGAAATCTGGGTTGTTTCTACCTTCTGACTATCAAAAAATGGCCACTATAAATGCAGTGGAACACTTGTCCCTGTGGCATGGTGGGGCATCATTTGAATATATTCGCAAGAGTGGTATTGCTGGGTCTTCAGGTATATCTATTTCCAATTTTCTGAAGAACCTCCAGATTGATTTCCAGAGTGGTTGTACCAGTTTGCAATCCCACCAGCAATGGAAGAGTGTTCCTCTTTCTCCACAACCTTGCCAACATGTGTTGTCACCTGAGGTTTTGATCTTAGCCATTCTGATTTGTGTAAGGTAGAATCTCAGGAGCATTTTGATTTGCATTTCTCTGATCACTAAGGACTTTGAATATTTCTTTAGGTGTTTCTCAGCCATTCAAGACTCCTCTGTAGAGATTCTCAGTTTAGTTCTGTATCCCATTTTTTTTTAATTGGGATATTTGGTGTTTTGTTGGTAAGCTTCTTGAGTTCTTTATATATTTTGGATATTAACCCTCTATCAGATGTGGAGTTAGTGAAGAATTTTTTCTCAATTTGTAGGTTGCCAATTGGGCTATTTCCTTTGCCTTACTGAAGCTTTCCAGTGTCATGAGGTCCCATTTATCAATTCTTGATCTTAGAGCATGAGCCAATTGGAGTTCTGTATAGGAAAATTTCCCCTATGCCAATGAGTTAAAGGTTCTTTCCCATTTTCTTTCTATTAGATTCAGTGTAACTAGATTTATGTTGAGGTCCTTGATCTACTTGGAACTTAGTTTTGCACAATGTGAGAAATATAGGTCTGTTTTCATTTTTCTACTTACGGACAGCCAGTTAGACCAGCACCATTTGTTGAAGATGATTTCTTTTCTCCATTGTATATGTTTGGCTTCTTTGTCAAAGACCAAGTGCCTGTAAGTGTATGTTTTTTTTTCTGGATCTTCAATTTTATTCCATTGATCAAAACATGTCTGTCTCTGTACCAATACCATGCAGTTTTTATCACTATTGCTCTGTAGTAAACCTTGAGGTCAGAGATGGTGATTTCCCCAGACATTCTTTTATTGTTAAGAATTGTTTTTGTGTCAGGTGATGGTGGCACATGCTTTTAATCCCAACACTTGGGAGGCAGAGAAAGGCGAATTTCTGAGTTCAAGGCCAGCCTGGTCTACAGAGTGAGTTCCAGGACAGCCAGGGCTACACAGAGAAACCCTGTCTCGAAAAGACAAAAAAAAAAAAAAAAAAAAAAAAAAGAATTATTTTTGCTATTCTGTGTTCTTTTGTCTTTCTAGATGAATTTGAGATTTGCTCTTTCCATGTATTTGAAGAATTGTGTTGGGATTTTGATGGGGATTGCATTGAATCTGTAGATTGCCTCTGGTAGGATGGCCATTTTTACTACATTAACTCTGCCAATCCATGAGCATTGCAGCTATCTCCATTTTCTGAGATCTTCTTAGATTTCTTTCTTGAGAGACTTGAAGTTATTGTCATATAAGTCATTCACTTGTTTGGTCATAGTTATGTCAAGTTTTTTTATATTATATGTGGCTATTGTAAAGGTATTTCTTTCCCTAATTTCTTTCTCAGCCTGTTTATCATTTGTATAAAGGAAGGCTACTGACTTATTTTAGTTAATTTTGTATCTGGCCACTTTGCTGAAGTTGTTTATCATCTGAAGAAGTTCTCTGGTAGAATTTTGGGGGTTGCTTATGCATACCATCATATCATCTGCAAATAGTCATACTTTTATTTCTTCTTTTCCAATTTGTATCCACTTAATCTATTTTTGTTGTCTTATTGTTCTAGCTAGCACTTTGAGTACATAGTGAATAGATATCGGGAGAGTGGGCATCCTTTTCTTGTCCTCTTTTTTAGTGGGATTGCTTTAAGTATGTCTCCATTTAATTTGATATTGGCTGTTGGTTTACTGTATATTGCTTTTATTATATTTAGGTACGGGTCTTGAATTCCTGTTCTTTCCAATACTTTTTACATGAAGGGGTGTTGTATTTTGTCAAATGCTTTTTCTGCATCTAAGGAGAAGATCGTATGATTTTTTTTCTTTCAGTTAGTCTATATAGTGGATTACATTAATGGATTTTCATAACCTTGCATCCAGGGATGAAGCCTACTTGAATGATGGTTTTGATGTGTTCTTGGATTTGGTTTGCAAAAATTTTACTGAGTATTTTAGCATCGATATTCATAAGTGAGATTGGTTTGAAGTTCTCTTTTTTGGTTGAGTCCTTGTATGGGTCTTCTTGACTGCAATTATTGTTTTGAACATCTCTTTGTATATTGATAGCTTTAGAAATGAACCAAAATGGCACCTCATCCAGTAAATAGAACCAGACATTTATTCCTCACATTTTTCTCTGCATTTCAAAGTCTAAATATAATCTGAATATACTAGAGGGTAAATTGTGACCTCCTCATTTCTGTCATTCCCTAAAACTGTGAAAGTGTCCGAAGCAAATATTCACACCTTTGTAGTCCATGTTGACTGGTGTGAGACATCAGGAAGTTTGGGTAAGTTTGAATGTCCTTTGTCTCCTTTGTGGTGTAAGACTAGTAGTTACAAGTGAAAATAGAAGTTGTTAGATGCCAAAAGGTTTTTGTATGTCTTTACTTTACTGGGTTAAGATAAATCAATTTGGCCATCAAGGCATCTCTGCCTAATGATAAGAAAGTTATCTCTAAGCCCCATTTGGTAGGGTAGGAGAAATGACTCCTACAATTTGTTATCAAACCTGCACAAACTGGATATTACATGGAAGTATGCATACACACAAATTTGCACAAATAAACAAATACCGTATTAAACATTTTCATTGTTAAAATTTCATAAAAAAATCTTAATACCTTTTTAGTAGTTTGATACCATAATTAGTCAGTATTGGGGTATAGAAATTGATTTGAAAGGCCAAAGCCAAAATTTGACAGATCAGAGATAGGAATGTGTCTCGATTTTACCTCATCTGGAGTTCTCCTTACATCTCCAGTATCATCAACTGTGAGATCGTGTTTCAGTTATAATCACATCACCACTAGTCATTGCAATGTAATGATTTGATTAAAGCAAATGCAAAGCAAAACTCAATGACAGACTGTGGTAGGAAATATGATCACCAGAGACATCTTAAATAAAGAACTCTACTTTGTGTCTTTAGTGGAAGACTGAGTGGAGCTGTGTAGGTGGCTTAGTGGTTAACAGCATTTGCTGCTCTTGCAGAGAACATGAGTTCAGTTTCCAGCACCCATATGGTTGTTCACAACCCGCTGTACCTTCAGTTTCAGACATCTGACACCTTTTTATGGCCACAGTAGACAAAAGCACACACAGTATAAACTTATATACATTAAACCTGACAGTCATAAATATAATAAATATTTAGTTACAATAAAAATATTTTTTAAAATAGGAAATTTTGAATTTTTCAACATTTAAACCATGTGGTACATATGAAATATTGGTATATGATGACTGTAGTCAACTTATTAGGCACCATACTTGGGTAGGCCAGCAAGTACTCATTGCATATCATGAAATAAATACAAGAAAACCTTCATTAACAAATGAGGAAGAAGAAATTCCTGGCTTCTGTATATACTTTACATACATTTAAATCTTCTCAATAAAATACAAATTCTACAGAATTTGGATTTGACAGAAGAGCTCCTCTTCTGCCCAAAGGAATTTCTGAATAGCTTTTGTCTCATGTAGATGAGTTGTAAAGAAAGTTGATGTTCATGTGTTTCATTGAAATTTTTTTATATCAAATTCAGATTCTTATCAAGGCCCTGAGTCCTCATTAAACAGCTACTATCGAGAAACAGTACTTAGGGGCTGTCGAAATGGCTCCCCTAGTAAGAGCACTGGTTGTTCTTCCAGTGCTCAGTTTCCCACACTGAAAAGGCAGCTCCCAACCATTAGTAACTTCATTCCAGGGACCTAACACTCTGTTTTAGCCTCCACAGACACTAGACTCATAGGTTTTACACAGATATGCATACTTCAAATACACTCATACATGTAAAATGATAAAAGAATATTATAAAAGAACTATAATTTAAAACATGGATGAAGTAGACAGCAGAGAGAAATTGGCTATTAATCTCCATAAAGTGGTAGAAAGCAGATATTCTGGGTCATGATGACAGTTATTAATGGAAAGGGAAATTGTTGAGCTGCTTTTTAAATTTTAACTTCATTTTCTTGATTTTTGAGGCTTAGATTAACATTATATATTAACCTTCTTGGTTGTTTTTTACTTTTCATACTCTATTCAAGTCATTTCACAACTACTTTTTAATTCACATCAGGTAATTTTGTAGTGTTACTATAAATTGACCATTCTTCTTTAACCCTTGATCTTTCCTAGTATAGCATTTTAATATTTTAGTACAAACAACATAATTCCTTTGAAATTCACATGAATGATTAAATTATCCTCTATTAATAACCACACACAATTTCAAATTCCATTCATTCTGAAAATAAAAAGGAATAAGTAGATTCAGGAAGCCATTCACATGTCCCAAACTATACAGAGCCAGCCTTCTTTTTTAATTTTATCTATCTTGATTATTGTATGGCTGAACAACACAATTTTAGATTTTTTACTCAATTATATATTCATACATCAGATATCTTATGTTCTGTACAGTGTATATCCATTAGGAATAGAAAACAAGTCTCAAAATGTGGGGGAAAATCATAATATATGTACAGCCTCATTTTATCATTACATACACATAAACACCTCTACAAAGAATCTTCCACAGATCGGGTCACATATACCAAAATGTTGGTAACTATTGTGGTTGGAATATGCCCATATTGATCACTTATCTTCAGTACAGCAGTATTGGGAAGAGGAATGTTTATGAAGTGATTGACAGTGAGTTTTCTGCCTTTATAAGTTACTAAATATATTGCAGTTAGAATGGGTCACTACCCATGACAAAGTGACTTCTTGCAAATGTATTGCTGTCCTCATTTTCTTCATTTATCTCTGCCTTTCCATTGTCCTATCTACAATTGGATGATATAGCACAAAGGTACCCATTTATTGCCAATATCTTGGACTTTCAACCACCTGGCTATGAGAAAATAATTATACTTATTTTTATCACAAGCTTTACTTCATAGTGTTTAATTACAGTAACAAAAGGCTGTACACTAAAACTGAAAAGAGTAGTTATTTTGTAATGATCATCTGAAACTGTGAACAAGCTTTCAAATTATGTAGCAGATTTGAACCTGCATAACTCAGATAGATTCTTTAGAAAAGTTCCTCTTCATAATCAAAATAGCACATGTCAGGTTGGTGATGAGTCAGAAGAACTCAAGTTTTAGAGACCTTGTTAAGTCCTTATTATCAGAATGTTGGCAGAAATATGCTCAGTAGAGGTAACTCAGGCGATGTTATCCATGTTATAATGTCATAAAATGTCTTTATTGCATTTCCATGTTCATTCCTGAGAGTTGTCTAAAAGGCAAAACTCTAAAGAAATCATCTTAAGGTATCTGGGGGGAAAGAAGTTCCTCAACAAAATACTGAAGGAGCTGCATAGCTACATCACCACATAAGATACTAACAAAACTTTCTCATTACCTATACTTTTTAGTTCTAAATCTACCAATTTACCTATACTGAAGAAACTAATGAAACAAGGAAAGTGAAAACAGATGATGAGGTCAGAACCACCAGAATGGGAATAGAAGGATACGAGTGCTCAGGAAGGGAGAAATGAGTAGTGTTTGCTTTAACTAGGGTCAGATAGGAAAGTCAATACAGAAGTAAGGGGAAGGAAGGAGGATAAAATAACACCAAGAGGTTTTGAAAAGGACACAAGTAATCATATTATTATTCTCCTAAACTATATACAATTCATGTAAATCTATGTACATATGCATAATATTCAAAGGAAGTTTTCATATTTGAGCCAACAGTAATTACCCCCAAGAACCATAGACTATCTAACAAAACTCTCAATAAAAATCATGTCAAACCCCATGTTTCTTCTCAGAGTCTGAAGCCTGGGAGTTAAAGATATTTTCATTTCCCTTGATAGCTTTCAAGTTGTTGAAGGTTAGTCATACTGCTGAAGATGCTACTCACTTTGTATTCCAGACTTGGAGGATCTGAGTTGAATCTACCCCAAAAGCCTTCTTCATGAGTATTAGCTTTTATACTCCAAGAAGGGGCAATACAAGCGCCCAAGGAAACCAAACAACAAATAGTCCAACAGTGCTACAACACCTATAAATTACAATTACAAATAGCATGGAATAATAAACCTAAGGGTGTGATGACAGCAGGAGCATCTTGGCAACTGATTGACAGCTCATTATTTGAACTTAAGACCTAGTAAACAAGAAAGAAATAACCTCAGATCCTAGAATCCTAACCAATACTTGGAGATTAATGATGTCACATTTCTTACAGGAGAACTTACTATACAGTACTTTCTAGGCTAATATAATTCCTGAAGGCTAAATACATAATCTTACATCTACAGATAATTGCTGCTTCAGTCTTTCATCAAAGATATTTCTCATGGCAACAGAGGAAGAACATTATAGAGAACAAGAGGTCAAAATATAGAGAACAATTAATTGTGATGTGCACCACCCAAACTGATATATCAACAACACAACTATTGCATCTACCTCTTAGAAAACCTGAAGGAAAGGAGGGCAGAAAGATCGTGAAAGACAGAGAAATAAGTCAGTTGTGAGACAGTATCTTCTAGAAATCAGAACAAAGCTTTCATAGCTTCACCAATGATACTCCAACATTATGGCTGAGAATTAAGACATAAGCAAGGAAAACAGCAATAGATATGCTAACATGGTTGGAGAAATCTCATGGGGCCCCATTCCTAAAGTAAGAACTGTAAGTAATTAAAAAATGCTCAGAGTGAAAGAAATAATCCTCCCTAGGGTTAATTGGTTATCCAGTACCATGTGGTCAATCCTGAAATAGCATATGGACAAAAAAATAGACTAAAACTCATATATTTATATATTTAGTGGTGTGTGTGTTTGTGCGTGCATGTGTGTGTGTGTGTGTGTGTGTGTGTGTGTGTGTGTGTGTGTGTATAGAAAGCAACAAATAAAGAAACATGATTTCAAGAGGTACCAGCAATGGTGGAATATATATGAGAGGTTACCTAGAGAAAAGGTAGAAAATTATATAATTTTTTTAATTTGTAAAAAGAAAAGAAAAAATGAAATGTATAATATACAAGAAACTCACATGAAGGAAGGGATATGACAGTTTTTGGCCTGGCCCTTATAATGTAAAGAAAATAATTTAGAGGGAAACCAAAGGCAGCTAAGCAACTGTGTGCTATAAAGATTATTGTAGGCAGATAGGTGCCAGGACTCATTGTATGAAGAGTGGGAAAATGGAATTAATGACATTTCTAAGACTGATGGGAAGACTGGCCTTCCCATCAAAAGTCTAAAGCTATAGAAAGAAAGAATGGCTTCAGAAGACAGTCACAGAATACCCACAGAAACTGGACTCCTCTCAGACTTGAATTTCTGCCTGTCTTGATTCCTCTTGCATACATCCAACTTCCTAGCTATGATGACAAGGCATGGAGCAGCTCACCTAACTTTCCTGGAGAGCACCAACAATGAGCATGGGTGGTGTTCATATGGTACTGATGCAATAGATAAGTAGACTGAAGTCTGGAGTCAGAACAGCCTCCACACAGATTTTAAAGGCTGTTCAAAACAGGCCAAGTACTTGGAAATAGAGTTACTATAGCGAGTACAGGAAGGATCTTATACAAGCAGAACTGCGTCAATACTTAGTTTAGGTTCAGGACCAAAGCTATTTAAGAAAGTTATTTGATCAAGGTACCTTTAAGATCCATCAACTGCGGTGCCAAAATCAAGCAGCCAGGCTACTTGTTTCTAGCTGTGTTATGCTAAGAGATTTCAAATTCTGAAAGCTACTTGATGGACTGAGTCCAGCAAAATTAGAATAAGGTTCACCTGATGACAGAGCTCTTGATTTTAAAAAAGGGAAGTAATGGGACACTTGTTTTTTCCTTCTCAGTACCTCTGAGTTATGCCATGCACTACGGTAATACTGTAGTCCTCATTAGCATCAGATACAGATATCCTACCATTAAAGTTCTCTCACTGTAACTGTGAGAATGAAATTTGCCTTGATATAAATGTTGCTGTGATTTTGTCATAACAGCATATAATGAGCCAAAACAATAAGAGGCAGTGTTGAAAAGTACATTGGGAATAGAAATTATCTTAAGTTGCTTATTTTGTATTAGTTATTAATAATCTTATAAGGAACATTTAGCCATTAAAATGTCTATATGCCTACTGAAATGTAGTAAAAGTTTATAGAATTTATTCATAGAGACATGTATGTCTACGCACTAAGATATACTTTATACTACTATTTATAAGTGTCCAGAAATGTTATCTACTGAAATTAATTGTGTTGTTTTTAGACTATGGAATATTATATACCACTGAAACAATAAAAGTGTTATGTCCTTTGGAAAAATTAAAATACTAATTCTCTACTTAAAAGGATTAAATATCTGAATAATAGTCATAGAATGTTTCCATTCAGATAAAAATAAACTTTGAAAGTATGTGTGTAAGTGCAAAGATTTAACCAGTATTTTGAGATATTTAGTTTCTAAAATGCAGGAATGTGGGTATTTAGGATAAACAAAATAAAAACAAACTCTCAATTCGTGATTTGCATATTTTTAGCTATGTGTGCATGTATGTATGTGAGTGAAGCAGTAAAAGCTATCGTGTTATTGCCAGAGAAGTCCAGGTGAGGGTAATGGAGCCCCTTTGTCCAGTGACAAGCTATGAACCTCCTGATATGGGTGCTGGGAAGCAAAATATTGTCCTCTGTAAGAACAGTATGGCTCTTGACTCCTGAGCCACCCCTGTAACCTGATAATATACCATTTTCAATTTTGGTTCTGGGGGAATTCAGCTAGACACTGAGGGTTTGTTGCTGGCATTTCAGCAAGCATTTTATACATTCTACAGCTAATTCATTCTAACCTTATTTTTAACTTAAATTTATTTATAGATAGTGGAAAAGGCATTTAATTGGGTAAAAATCAAAAAATATATACATAGCAGGAATGATTTCTGTTATAATATATGTGACATTCATGGATAGAAAATGGCTTTGTTTGCTTATCCAGAACATATTTTTACAACTGTAAATGTCATCCCTAAGAAGTAATGGAAGAGTCTAGATTATTGTGTTTAACCTTACTTCATTACAGAAAGTAGAGTACATAAAAATATAATTTAGTTTCACAGACTCCAATAACTAACAGAAAGCAATACTACTTATGAACAGCCATAAAGAAAGAATATTGTAAGTGGACAAATGTACTTTAGGTGGCTCTGAAATGGCGTAGTCATGAATATTAGCTCAGTGGAAATCTACTTTATTAGCTTGTTTTTATAGCCAGATAAACAAGCTGTTATCAGGTGTCAAGTATCGCCAAATCCAATTTTATTATAAAATACTGAAACAGAAATTCAAGTTGTGTTGAAAATGGGTCTAGAAGCACTTTTCTGCCCCCGTAGGATGAGTCACCTCAGCACAGCTCAGGCTTTGCTTTCCAAGCTAAATTAAAACTACATCCCTAGTTAAATACAGTATCTATTGTTACACACAACTACACCCATTCAAGCTAATTAATGAACTTATTAACAACACTAATTGTGTCACCAATCACTTGAATCCAAAGTCAGTACTTTAAAACCCGTTCATTTAGCAGTTCATGGCAAATGGTTGTTTGTAACTGAATTAAATGATGTGTTTATATTTATAATTAATAAAAAAGCCACATTATTTTTTTTACTAGCATAATAGAATGATGGTGATGTGTAAAGTGGTATTATTCTTGCTTGGCATGCACAAAGCCTTGGATTCAAACCCAACATTACAAAATAGAACAATAAGAGCTACATTTTACTGAGCTCACACCAACTGTGAAGTTGATCCTCAGCCATTTAGACTGTACATTATATGCAAGGCCATTTTCCATATAAAGATGAGACTTTATACATTGGTGCCACCAAACCCTGAACAACTCTGTGCTTCTTCCCCTGTGTGGCTTCGACTGATTTTTAATAAATCATTTTAACCCGTCCAATGATTCATTCTTCATCTGGAAAATGAGCTTTAGCAGAATTGGATGGTAGCTGAAAGAGGATGTAGCTATGACTTGAATGTAAACTCTGGGGTAAGCCTACAACACTGCAATATGGACATCATAAAACTTCATCTGTTTTCTTTCTGTAAATGATATAAAATCTAGTATTCTACTGTGTTTGTGAAACTACATGTACCAAAACCAAAAAATAATATATGATCTATAATTTCTTATACATTTTTAAATGGCTAGTGTAGTTTTATTTAGCTAGGCATAATGTAAATCATGCATAGATGATTACAATCAAATTATTTGAATATGAGCATTTGAATGATGTTACTAATATTAAAACACTGTTATTCATACATAAGGTCAACAATAAAACCACAATCACAGATGTATGGAAATGATCTCAGAAAAATCTTACTCCCGTGATAATTTATTGTACTTCTTTTGTCTGAAATTTATACATGTTCATACAAATTCAACAGTAGCTATAAATTTTCTATACTCTGAAACTTCATCTCTTCAAAAGAAAATTTTCATGCTTTCCCTTTAATAAAATTACATTTCATAATATCAGCTCATCAAAAACGAAGCCTTTTATACTAAGTTAGAATCTTCTGGGTGCCTGAGACGTGTGCAAGTAGAGAGGCTTCTGTGCACTATCTCTCTGACATGAAACCCTTGCGTGTGTTACGGTGATACTGAAGCACAGGCCCTGAAGCACCTGGCTACAGGTGTAGATAAACAAAAGTTTGGGACTGGCTGTGAGTCGGTGGGAAGAGGGAAGAACTTTTCATCTGTATACATAATGAAACTATAAGAATTCATATGAAATACATAAACAAATACCAACAATAAGCTTAAAAAGAGTCCCAAAATTGAAGTAAAGCAGGAAGGAATTTAAGAGGAAAGGAAAAAAAGAGGCTATTATATTTTAATCTCAAAAAAAGAGAAAATAATTAAGCAAATTATACAATGCCAATAACTGCTAGCTTAGACTGAAAGTTTCAGCACGTTGGGCTTTATGGAAGGATTAGAGAAACTAGACAAGACGCTGGTGTCCTTGGGATCCCTCCATTAGTTAAGTCCTCTCTCACAGGTATGCTCTGATATACATTGGAATGCATTTCATTCTTCCTTATTAATTAACAAGTACACACTGAGTACCCCAAACTGATAATAAAGGACATTGTTTAGCTGTTACCAAAGTATTTTGGCACTATTAGGATGGGGTTCTGAAATCTTTTCCTCTCTCTTCTGAGATGTTTGTGCCTCTAGCATTGTATTCTTTCTGCTACTACTCACATCATCTTCCTGATGCCAAACTTTATGCCTTATCCCAATATAATCACTAAATAATAACAAATTTTATACCCACTTCACACCTTTTTTTTGCTAAATGAAATATGAGTATCAGGCACATGGAATGCCTATGTTATTTTCTTCATTACAAACAAACATGCTTTGGTTTTAATTTTTTAAAAAAAATTAAAGTATTTCTAGTTTTTTTTCAAATGAAATAAATGTTCATGCCCATTTTGCAAATTAAATTTGTTAGATAATATAAGATATGAGTAATATAAATAGAAAGCCAGCATGGTTCAGACATGTTTTGAGCATGTTTTTCAAAGAAAGTAACTTTGCTGGTTTCTTCCCAGTGTGATGAGTGGAAGTGGACAGTGCAGCCTTGAGAGGCTGGATTTTGGAGTTATAATTGAGTCTAATGAGTCCTAATGCAAGCAAGCATGAAAGCTGGAAAGAGGGTGGTAAGCAAATTTTCCCTCTGCTCCATGTTCCATTGACACTTTTCTCTGCTTTCTCATACAGTCCTTCTATTAGGGAGTCCTTCTATTGGTCCTTCTATATGTGTTTTTTCAAAGTCCTAACCAATGTCAGCTCTGAAATACTGTTCCTGTGGGCAGAAAACTGTGTATCTTTCCTTAACCAAATAGCTAACATCAGTTACTTTGTTTTAGAATAAAGAGTAGAATAAAGCAAACATTGCCCTCTTTTGATTATTTTGCTTCTGCTACCATTGAAATATTGTAAAAATCATATCTTTCATAGAATTGTCATTGAAGTCGCTTTTTAAAATCTTGGTATTACAAAATTTCTAACTCTTATGAAAAATTTTTTTCTGTTATTTATTCCAATTGCTTTACAATTAAAACACTAAAACCAGATCTGAAAACTGCAAAGTGTAAGGAGGTCGATCTTACAAATGGTTCCTTTCTACTACGTACAGGATGTCATAAAGGACATTTCATTACAGCATGAGCCCATAAATCCCTTCAAAATGCTTGGACATTTCTGTTAGCCAACACTACTTGTTTATATAAATCATTTTAAAAACTAATAAAAGATTCAATCTACGAAAATATGATAATATGAAAATATGATAATACGAAAACATGATAATAAGGCCAATGTTCCCCTAAGTGTACCTCTAAAAATGCATGCTAAAAAAAATATGAGAACATAAGCTTATCATTCAGAGCTGAGTAGTAAGTTGATTAACTATCACAAATCAGGCAAGATGATACAAAATTTCAAAAGTCAATTGTGTGTATGAAAGATCAGAGAAGATGGTGACCAGCTTAAGACAGAATTGCTAGACAAAGCTCCCATGGTATGTAGGGAGCAAGAATGAATCTTGGCAACTTAATCCTTAGGGAAAGATATTACAAAATGGTCATTTATTCACTGGGTTAGTTTATTTTTGACATTACATATAGGTGTAGTTATCTACCATGGGCTCCATGTTAGCTACTTTGAATATGACTTCAGAATGGAGAGAAAAATAGTGAAGTAAATCAAGAACGAGCATATCAGGATAAGGTTTCCTTAAAAGAAACACAAAAGGAAGCCTTGACAGTGAAACAAATGGGACCTTAAAAAATTGCAAAGCTTCTGTATGGCAAAAGACTCTGCCAATATGACAAAATAGCAACCAACAGATTGGGAAAAGATCTTTACCAACCCTACATCTGATAGAGGCCTAATATCCAATATATACAAAGAACTCAAGAAGTTAGACTCCAGAGAAGCAAATAATCCTATTAAAAATTGGGATACAGAACTAAACAAAGAATTCTCAATTGTGGAATATCAAAGCACCTAACGAAATGTTCAACATCCTTAGTCACTAGGGAAATGCAAATCAAAACATCCCTGAGATTCCACCTCACAACATTCAGAATGGCTAAAATCAAAAACTCAGGAGACAGTAGATTCTGGCAAGTTTGTAGAAAAGAGGAACACTCCTCCCTTGCTGGTGGGATTGCAAGCTGGTACAACCACTCTGGAAATCAGTTTGGTGATTCCTCAGAAAATTGGACATAGTACTACCTGAAGACCTAGCCATACCACTCCTGGGCATATACCCAGAAGATGCTCCAACATGTAATAAGAACACATGTTCCAGTGGTATAAAGTGGGATCTCAGGGTCATTTTAATTTGCATTTCCTTGATCACTAAGAATTTTGAAAATTTCTTTAAGTGCTTCTCAGCATTCCAGTACTTGGGAGACAGAGCAGGTAGATTTCAGAGTTCGAAGCCAGCCTTGTCTACACAGCGAGTTCCAGGACAGCAAAGGCTGTACAGAGAAACCTTGTCTCACCCTCCCACTCCAACAATATCTGCACCCCATTTTTTATAAGGTTATTTGATTCTCTGGAGTCTAACTGCATAAGTTCTTTGTATATATTGCTAAGATCAATGAACAAAATGAAAGGAAAGAAAACTCAATGAGGTGTTGAACAACAATAATAATTACAGATGAACTAGAATTATTTAGGAATGCTATACATCTCTGCAAATATTATGAGCACAATTTATATAGTTAAATTCAAAGATTAACAGGACCATCTCATCCATTAAAGGGATAATAATCACTGAATGACTCCATCCCCCTCCCTCCAGCAGTCATCATATGACAATAGCTTCTCAGCTGGGAATGATAATTCTTATAACCCATACTGTAGTAAAATTCCGATGTTTGTAGTATAGACACTTTAAAAATATAGCCCAACAATGACAATAAGTTCACATAACATCGTGTGATCTCATATAACAAATCACAAACTACTCAGGCATGTCAGAAATCATCACTGACATCTTTAGTTTAGAATTTACACTGTTTTGAAAACAAGTTATGGACTATTGATTTATTGACTCTTTAATCATTACTTCATGTCACGTTTGCCTGTAAATGATACAGAAGTGGCGGTAAAAATCAGGGAACAAATGAATTGATATTTTATGGCATTACTACCAAAGGGAATAAACCGGGGGGGGGGGGATTAAGTGACAGCCTTAACTAAGGCATGTGAGCCTTCTTTTTGCTCTCAGGTCTCTAATACCTCCCTTTACCCTGTCATGAAAGACCGTTTCTATCTGCTGAAACAAGGCATTTCATATTTCCGTTTCCTAAAGAAAACTATCATCACTGGCATAGTTAGAAACTTATTGAGTTAAAAAAAAAAACTATTGTACAAATAAATTTCTCAGCTTGCAAAAAGGCTCAAATAAGAAAGCAGAGGAGAAGCATTCCCAGAACCCTTTGCAGGAAGTCATTCAACTGTTTCAAGGTAGAAACATAAAAAAAGTCCTTTCAGTTCTCTTCACAGTGGATCAAACAATGGCTCAAGCAAATTTCAGTCTGTTCCTTCATTAGCTTGTCTCACATTTCAAGCTCTTTTACACACAGTAAAAACATCGCAGAGAGACATAATTTAATGTTTTAAATAGGGCACATTTAGCTTTGGATTTTGTTTTTTGATGTAATGAAATTCAGAAAGTCTTTCTCCTTCAGAACATACTGCAATTATTCATGCATAATAACAATAAAATTGCTCAGGAAGCACTGGAAATGGTTCTTCATATCATAGATATGTTGATAAATTCTTAGATTCAAACAAACAAAACAGCAACTAGTGAGTACAAACATTAAGTTCATCTCTTTATTTCTTCTTCCACAGCCATATTAATGTATGAGAAGGCTATAAAAGTCCAGAAAAAATGTGTTTACTGTTCTTGTCTTTACTTTCCAGGCATATATATGTGCTACATAAAGAGCATACTATTACACATATCAATATTTTAAAATAAGCTAATAACTTTTAGAAAAATTTCTTATAGAAAGAATACAATGATTTGGTTTTAAGTATATGAAGTTTTTGACACAATATTTTAATGTCTTTCTAGTGAAATATGTAGAGAAGGAAAATGAAGCTATTTAGCTTAAAGAGAGAAGATGGAAATCATGGGGAGATGACTTAGTGTTTATGAACACTAATTATTCTTGCAGAAGACTCAGGTTCAGTTCCCAGTATCCATTTCGTAACTCAAAACCTATAACTCTAGTTTCAAGAGATCTGATACCTTCTTATGACCTCCGTGATCTCCTCATGTATGTGATTCACATGCAGACTCAATCTCACTAACGTACATGTAAAATAAATACAGGACAAAAGAAAAGAATGAAAAGTATAGAAATATTTCAGTGTAGACAAAGGATTCAAATTTAAGTGTCACTAAAATGTCAGTAACAATTCAGTCTTGTTAATGATCTGTAACTAGTGCAAGTAAGTAGAACATTAGAACTTATGTAAAGCAAGGTTAAAATCACTAAGGTGGATAAATTGTACAATATAAGTACACTTTTTATGGTAATTAAAATCATTCAAATAAATGTCTATATCACTGAACCATTTATTCCTAATGAAGATTTAATTAGAAAAATGGTATGACTTTACTTAAGTTTGGGTGGAAAAAAAAGCTTTACTAAATTCACTTTTCTAAATGATTTTTTTTGTAGATACTACAAATCCAGAAGAAGCCAAAGAACAGGAGTTTTATGTGCCTGATTCAGACTGAAGTATGATATGCATGAATAAAAATTGATCTCCCACATAATAAATAAAAAGTATGACAAAGAGAATCTATAAGCTGTGACAAGAGTCAGCTCCTCATTCTGTTAGGCCTTTTCTAAAATAAACACTGGATTAGACTTTGATTGGTTAAATTCTCTGAAAGCCATAAAGTCTACTGATAAAACAATAACTCAAAACATTAGGAAGAACAAATAATAGCCACTTGAATGGCTTGCCACATCTTGCCATTTGACATACAGCATTTATATTCATGTGCTTTTGTTTTTATGTATGTGTTATGTAGCTGATATTCATAAGTACAAAAATACAGAAATTACACTCCTCTATAGCAGTGATTTTCAACTTATGCATCATAACCCTTTGGACTCATATATCAGGTATCCTGTACATCAGATATTAGCATTATTATTTATAACAGTTCCAAAAACCAGTTAAGTAGCAACAAAATGGGATCATCAAAGCATGATGAAATTTATTAAAGGATCATTATTTAAGGCAGATTAAGATGGCTGCTATAGAGATACAGACAATGAGAACTGTTGAATGCTGAGGAGCGAAATCAACAAGAGGAAATACTTAAATATCTATGATTTCTTACATAGATTATATTAAAAAATGTAGTTTAAAAATACATGTAATTCTGAAAAAAATATTTTCCAAAAGCCAGTTGATGAATTCAATAAAAGCACTAGAAATTATTGGGTAAAGCTGAACAGAATACCTTAGTATTAGATAAAACATATCAGTATAACAAAAAGACAAGATGTTCTCTGTGACAACAAGGGTGATCAAGGTTTAATTCAGTCTTCCCTGATAATATGCATAATGCTTGTGTACTTGACATTAAGAGGAGTAGGCCAAATCACAGGGTGACATAAAAATCACTTTGTTTATAAATCAATATACATTTACAAATATCTATCAAAAATAAAATTGTTTCCATGTGTTGTTGGAAGGACCTTTGCAGGAAATGTGAAGGGAAAGTTCTGGTAATGTAAACAGCTCTAAGATAGTAATAGAGCATTAACACAATTTCCTCCTTCCTCTCTGTTTCCCAGTTTCCCAGGAAACTGGCATTTCCTCACAGTTTTCCAATAAAATTTATATCAGGGTCAGCTCCCAGGAGAATCAAAGCAAGTGACAAGTTCTTTAACTATGAAAAGGATAGTATGGTACTGGGAGTTCAACAGTGAAGATGAGAAGACTTCTTACATGGATCTTGAAGAAACTGCTGCCTGCAGGAAGTAGATGTGAATGAGGATGTAGGAGTGAATGAGGAACTAAACTTTATGTTAGCCAAAGGAGGGAATTCTGAGAATGAAAGTCATATACTTCTGTATGAAAATGTCAGTCAATTGAAGTACACATGTGGATTTAGTATATATTTAAAAAAATCCTATGGATTCAGTCCAAAATAACACATTTTTAGATCACTTTGAAACCAACAACAGTGCAAAATTGTTTCAGAGAGAAGTCTTAAGAAAGGATATTCTATCTTGGCATGGCAGTTTCATAATTGGTATTATATACTGTCTATGTCAGCTCATTGATCTATAACATATTTTTAATCTACCATGTAAAATACCATTCACTTAATAAAAATTGATTAAGTTGATACATAGATGGAAACACATTCTTGGGAAAATTTTTAATACTAAGGTGGTCTAAGAGATTAGAAGTTAGATACGCTCGAAGAATTCCCACTGTGCTTGACTAAAATGTAATAAACTTTCCTCCAGTTAGACAAGTACACTTGATGGGAAGCTAGGTATTCTCTATAATTTTAAAATATATGTTCAGGTTGGAGAGATGGCATAGGAGTTAAGAGCACCTATTGTTCTTTAAGAGGACCCCGGTTCAATTCCTACTACCCTTACGAGGCATAATAACTGTCTAAAGCTCTAGTTTCAGGAGATAAGATGGCTACTTCTGACACTGTCAGCAACAAACATGCACATGATTCACAGACATATATGCATGTCATAGACATACAGGCAGTCTTACAAATTGCCTATGTTTTATACTGAAAAAAAAAAAAAACAAAAACACTTTCATATAATTTTCAGTATCTTGAGAAAATTCCAGACTTATGAGCAGTGTCTGAAACTCGTTAAATGAGGATGGGTAGATTCTCTTTTATACGATGCATAAACATTGAGGCTGCTGATTTTTATACTTCACACTATATTTTACTACAATTGTCTGCTCAGCTCTGTTAAATTCAACCTTTCTTTTTTTCTTTTTTTTTTTATTAGATATCATCTTTATTTACATTTCAAATGATATCTCCTTTCCCAGTTTCCCCTACAGGAAAAAAAAGGGATATCTCCTTTCCCCCTCTCCCTGTTCACAAACACACCCTCTCCCTCTTCCTGGCCTTGGCATTCCCCTACACTGGAGCATAGAACCTTCATAGGACCAAGGGTCTCTCCTCCCATTGATGACTGACTAGGCCATCCTCTACTCTACATATGCTGCTGGAGCCATTACTCCCACCATGTGTACTCTTTGGTTTATTGTTTAGTCCCTGGGAGCTCTGAGGATACTAGTTAGTTCATGTTGTTGTTCGTACTAAGGGGCAGCAAAACCTTCAGCTCCAAACCACAAGAAACTCAAGAAGAAGGAAGACCAAAGTGTGGATACTTCGATCCTTCTTAGAAGGGGAAACAAAATACCAAAGGAAGGAGTTGCAGAGACAAATTATGGAGCAGAAACTGAAGGAAGGACAATCCAGAGACTGCCCCACTTGGGAATTCTTCCCATATTCAATCATCAAACCCAGACACTATTGTTGATGCCAGCAAGACCTGGCTGAGAGGAGCCTGATATAGCTGTCTCCTGAGAGGCTCTGCCAGTGCTCATCTAATACAGAAGTAGAGGCTCACAGCCATCCATTGGACAGAGCACAGGGTCCCCGATGAAGGAGCTAGAGAAAGGATTGACTGATACTTGATCTTCTAAAACCATAGCTGTCAAGAAATCAATTTAGCCCTGTGTATGACCTGCCTAGGAACATATGCCATTCTCCATAGACTATACCTTAACAAGACCAGGGTTTTGCCAGGTACATTTCATGCAAACTGTTTCCATAGACTTCTCTGCATGTCTTAATTTATAAACACTAAGAGCTTTAATAATCTGGGCATCCGGTTATATAAAGCAATTTGTATACTTATTTTAATTCCTCTTGGTTATTTATTTTTCTTGTATGTTGCTTGAGAAAGGCCAAGCATGAAATTGGAGCTGCAAAGCAAGAACATATTTATTGATATGAAACTTCTCTGAAAACTCAATAGGTGTTCAACCAAGCAGGAAGGGGAAAGGGGCTGAATAATTCATTGAACCTTTAAGCATCAGTAAATAGCATTTACAGTGAGAAATGGCTGCTTTACAACATTAGGAATGAAATGTGAGTCTAAAATAAAAGACACCTTTAATGTGCCATGTTGTGAGACTATTCAAACAAATACTGTTTTTCATTAATAATTCTGGAGCTAAAACACTATGAATAAAAATTTTTAGAATTTGGAACAGGTTATTTATTTAGTCTTGTGTCTTAAATTCTATTTGCATAGGTCATGTGAGGTTAAAAAAAAACACCCTGGATTATAAAATAACAAAAAGAAAAATGTTTTGTACAGAATAATGCACAATCATGATGTCATTATAGGCAGAAATTGAATGTCATTTATTCATTCAGAAGGAAAGCGTGGTTAGTGTATGGTTAGCAATATTTAAAATAATTTTAATACAGCATCCTTCAATAACACACTTACTAATACTACTGTCAATGTGAAAACTGTCAAGATAGTTTAACAGAGTATATTTATGATTTGCTTATTCTTAAAATCTCATCTCAATGGTGATGACTAAAGAGGTAACAGTATTTAGCAAGCAGCCAAAATACTTATGCTTTTCATGATAACTGTTAATAATAATAAAACAGTGCCCAGCTGAATCATAATTAACAGACTAGAAGATGAGTTAATCTGGCTGTGAAAAATCAAATGTGTTATGAAGCAGGAGAAATGTCAGAATAAGGAAGACCTACCTACTTCACATATGAAATGCATTAATTCACACAGATTCTTAAAATTCTCTCATTTGGAATTTTTTATTTTTCTTCTATATAGTAATCTCACCCACCTCTCATAGATCTATCCTGTACATAATATGTGTACATGCATATTTTAGAAAATATTTTATCCTACTGCATTATATAACTATGTATTACTACTTAAGAAAGGCTAACTATGAAAATTAATGAGCTCAACTTCATGACAGAAAAGATGTTGCTAGGAAAGCTGAAAGAGAAGTTTATTTAGACAAGAAAGGGAAAGATAATAAATATTTTTACTTAGAAATAAGAAATCTGTTTCTAAGGTTGTAAAACAAATCACCTAGGCAGTAAATGACAGCAGTTACAAATCTGAGTCCACATGAAATTGCAATGATTTTCCACTCATCATGTAAGAGAGAGGCAGAGGTTTAAGTCAGTGTTTTGTTCCAATCACGTTAATCATAGTCATAGAGAACAAAGCATGTAAGCCATAGATTCCAGAGCCATTCTATGTGAGTTTGATCTCTATGTGTTCAAAAATAGAGAAATTATGAAAATATCCATTATAATATAACATGATAGGCACTGAGAGATGACAGAACAGACGGTAATGTTGTTTTATTGAGAGCAAAAATTTACACCCAAATCCTACAGCTTTGCAGTGAGGTGAGTAGGCAGATGGGAGCATGGTTATGCTTGCACTCTATGAAACCAAATTTAATGGAATAAGAAAAAGAAGTTAGAACTGGATAAGAATCAACAGTTGAAATATGTTTCATTTTGTTAGGTTTCGAATCCAAGGAATGAATCTTAACTAATTTAGAAGGTCAGAGAAAGCTGGGATGTGAAGGTAGAGAACAAGAAACTAACATAAATGCAATGCTCAAGTATTTAGTTTTGAGAACCCACAGAACCACTCCATGCTTACAGAAGCCATGTGAGTTTTTCAAGACAGAAAAAAAGATATTTAAAAACCAGTGGGTCTGTGGATTTAACAATGGAAAAATGTCCTCTTACTTCTTGGAATGGCTTAATGTCAGAATAACTTGCTCCATGACTCAGATAAATGTCTGTCTTTACATATCTGAAGTTATATCAACATCATTGAACAAGAAAGCTAGTGTTAAAACTTTTAGGAATCAGGAAAAATGATCTTATTTAGAATTTATACATATTACGTTCTTACAAAACCTCTTAGGTCACACATATTGCCCCAGTCTGGGAGCCTGCATCACATCATCACATGAGAGTCTCTTCTGTCTCTTCTTAACTATCCTATGTTATTCTTCACAGCTGAATGTTAGTTATTAAGTTTTGGCATTCTTTTATGTCTATTTCTTAGAATCAATTGTAAGAGTGATTTTTATCTTATTTCTTTTTAAAAAAATATACAATAGGGTTTATTTAGGGCATGGGGAGGAGAGTAAGAGGGTAGCAGAGGCAGATAAAGGCAGAGAGAAGGAGAGAGTAGAGAAGTAGATGCTGGCCATGACCATGTGGAGAGATGGGGGAAGGGAATGGGGAGAGAGTGGGCCCAAGGGGGCAAGAGACAAGGGAGAGAAGCAGGAGTAAGAGAGAGTATATATCTTATTTCTGATACACAAATAATTATTACCTGCCTATAAGTTGGATTTAGATCAGAAGTTTCTTTGGGAGAAATTTAGCTTGATAAAGGATACCATATGAAAAACAAATCACAATTTTGATTCTAGACTTTTAAATATCATTGGCTTAAAACCATACTATTGGTTATACTATATGATATGAAGGAGGTTGTTTAATTTCCTTTATGTGTTTTCTTGCCAGTGAATACTAATCCATTATATGAATACCTCTCTGTCTTAATGACTCAACTTTGGAGTGGTTATTAACCATAAATGAAAGATTTTACTGGGGAGATCTTAGTTCTCTTTTCACTCATCATTTTGTCTCATTTAATTCCAATTATCTTTTAAATATATAACCTTCACTTTTTTCTAGATTATCATCAGAGCTCAAATGTAAAATATTTACTATTAACATTATTTAAAAATTTCTAGCTCAAACTATAGGAAGCCTAAATACCTGATCATAAAAACTTTGAGAAATCTTCTTGCCTTTAAATCTCACTTCTTCTTTTCTAGAGTATCTTCTCCCATCTACAGGACATACCTATCAAGAATACAATGAATCAGGAACACTATATATTTGCTGAAGAGACTAAAATTTAACCTAACATGCTTAATAGTGATGACAAAAAATGCCAATGAAGATAAAAATGAATAAAAAAAAGAAGAGAAAGAGAAAAAGTCAGTATTCTGCCAGCACCTGGGTGATTCTGCAATCAGACTAGACATGAAATCTTATGGTATGACAGGATGTAACTAAGAAGCTAAATAAATTGGTAGGTGATTAATCTACTCCTTCTGTATATAATAGTAATAGAAGAAAATGTGTAAACATGAAATTAGACATGTGAAGTGCATGAGTTACCTAACCAGGTGCAAAGGTAACATAGGATGGAGCCCTGCTAATGTCCAAGTATGGGCTGTGAGGGAGACTTCAGTCAGCAGAGCAAGAGCTTTGCTGGTTCATGAGTCTGGGAAACGTAAATGCTTTCTCATCAGGCTTTATCTTCTCTCCACAACTGCTCATTTAACAGATTTCTCTTCCTACAATGTCTAGAGTTCTGATTTATGCATAATTGAATGTAATGAGAACATGTCAAAAGAAAATATCTTAATTATTTCTGTTTCCTTAGGAATATGAAAGATAAGAGCCTATGTTATCAAACAAGCTGCCAGAATCCACAAATGATTGGTTTTGTTGTTGCTGTTGTTGTTGTTGTTGTTTGTTTGTTTGTTTTTGTTTTTTTGTGAGTTTGTCCTCAGGGCAAATAACATATGTCTAGTTCAATTATATAAGTTCAATTATGACAACAAAAGATAACTTGTTGTGTTATTGCCCTTTAGAGATAAATAAAACCTCACTAGTCCTAATGGTCTTCTCAACAGACAAGTTTCCTGAGAATGTAGGCATATTCTGATTGTGAAGGAAACTTCTGTAAAGAACCATGCAACATACATTCATCAAGGCCAGTTGACCCACCAGAACATCCAGGAATATAGACAGCTTGTGAGCCAAATTATTCTGACATGTCTTTAACCTTCTTGATAACTATTGATTTCCCTCCTCTGTGTAAGATAATATTTTTAGTAACCAAGAGTTAAATTCTGAATTAAATGCCCACTGACCAAAGACTAAAATCACTGTCAGATATTTTATAAGGTCTATAGTTGTGATTTCTTACTTTGATTTCCAGACCTATTAAATATTTCCACCAATATATTTTATACTGATGTTCTGTTACTATAAAAACTTCAGCAAACTCAGAATATGAAAGATGATAGCTAATTTGAATCTGAGTTCCTGTGCCATAGTTACTTATATTTGACTACAGAACAAATGATCTCTTATCTGCTTTGAGGTACTACGTGTTTTTGCATAACAAGTTGTCTAAAACAAATTTCAACTAAACATACAATAAAATCCCACTCTCACAATAGGCCTCATAAACACTTAACTGTTAGCCTACCAAGTTCAAAAACATGAGCTCACATTTCCTTTCAAGATCATTTCACCACTTAACACACAGCAACAATGTATCTATTACATGTTTGAAGACTTTCTACATTTTGTAAATAAGTGAAAGAACCTTTTCCTTCATAATAGCTTTCACCAACATTTCAGAATAACAGAAAACAATCTAAACCACATAATTAATATTCATACAACCCTTTATTTGCCCTGGACTGTGTGTTTATAAGGATCTAGATTTGTAAATGACCCATGTTTATTTTAAATAAACTGTCTCAGTCTCAATGGTGAGTCATTTTAGATTTTAAACCTGGATTTGTGGAGTAAATTTAAAAAATCATCATATCCTACTACAAAAGCCTATATTCAACAAAATTGGAAAATCTGGATGAAATGGACAATTTCTTAGATAGATACAAGATGCCAAATTAAATCAGCATCAGATAAACCATCTAAACAGTCCTATAACCCCTAAAGTACTAGCAGCAATCATTAAAAGTCTCCCAGTCAAAAAAAAAAAAGTCCAGGACCAAATGATTTTAGTGTAGAATTCTATCAGACCTTCAAAGAAGACCTAATACCAATTCACTCCAAACTATTCCACAAAAAAAGAAATGGAAAGAACACTACCCAAGTCATTATATTAAGCCACAATTACACTAAACCACACAAAGACTTGACAAAGAGAAATTCTGACTAATTTCCCTTATGAATAGTAATGCAAAAATACACAAAAAATTCTTGCAAACTGAATCCAAGAACATATCAAAACACTCAAACATCATGATCAAGTAAGCTTCATACAGAGATGCAGGAATGGTTCAATATAAGGAAATCCATCAACGTAATCTACTATATAAAAAAAAAAACTCAAAGGAAAAAGAATCACATGATCATCTCATTAGATGCTGAGTAAACATTTGAGAAAAATTCAACACCCCTTCATGGTAAAAGTCATGGAAAGATCAGGAATTCAAGGCCCATACCTAAACGTAGTGAAAGCAATATATAGCAAATCCATAGCCAACATCAAACTAAATGGAGAGAAACTTGAAGAATTCCCACTAAAATCAGGAACAAGGCTGCCCACTCTCTCCCTACCTATTCAATATAGTACTGGAAGTCCTAGCCAGAGAAATTAGAAAACAAAAGAAGGTCAAAGGGATATAAATCTGAAAGGAAGAAGTCAAAATATCACTATTTGCAGGTGATAGTATATTTAAGTGATCCCAAAATTTCCACCAGAGAACTCCTCAAGCTGATAAACAACTTCAGCAAAGTAGCTGGATATAAAATTAACTCAAACAAATCAGTAGCCTTCCTCTACTCAAAGTATAAACAGGCTGAGAAAGAAATTAGAGAAATGACACCCTTCACAATAGTCACAAGTAATATAAAATATTTTGGTGTGACTCTAACCAAGCAAGTGAAAGATCTCTATGAAAGGAACTTCAAGTCTGTGAAGAAAAAAATCAGACAAGATCTCAGAAGATGGAAAGATTTCACATGCTCATGGATTGTCAGGATTAATATAATAAACATGACCATCTTGCTGATAGCAATCTGCAGATTCAATGCAAATCCATCAAATTTCCAACTTCAATTCTTCATAGAGTTAGAAAGAGCAATCTGCAAACTCATTTGGAATAAACAAAAAACCAAGAATATCAAAAAGTATTCTCAACAATAAAAGAACTTCTGGGGGAATCACCATCCCTGACCTCAAGCTGTATTACATAACAATAGTGATAAAAACTATGTGGTATTGATACAGAGACAGGCAGAAAGATCAATGGAGTAGAACTGAAGACCCAGACATGAACCCACACACCTATGGTCACTTGATCTTTGACAAAGGAGCTAAAATTATCCAGTGGAAAAGAAAGCATTTTCAACAAATGGTGCTGCCTCAACTGGTGGTCAGCATGTAGAAGAATGCAAATAGATCCATTCTTATCTCTTTGTACAAAGCTCAAATCCAAGTGGCTCAAAGACCTCCACATAAAACCAGATACACTGAAACTCATAGAAGAAAATGTGTGAAGAGCCTAGAACAGATGGGCTGAGCAGAAAAATTTCCTGAGCAGAACACCAATGGCTAATGTTCTAAGTTCAACAATAGAAAAATGGGACCTCATAAAATTGCAAAGTTTCTGTAAATTGAAGGACACTGTTAATAGGACAAAACAGCAATCAAGAGATTGGGAAAAGATCTTTACCAATCCTAAATCTGATAGAGGGCTAATATCCAATATATCCAAGAACTCTAGAAGTTAGACTCCAGAAAATCAAATAATGTTATTAAAAATGGGATACAGAGCTAAAGAAAGAATTTTCAACTGTGGGATATTGAATGACTGAGAAACACCTAAAGAAATGTTCAACATCCTTAGTTATCAGGGAATTGCAAATCAAAACAACCCTGAGATTCCACCTCACACCACTCAGAATGGCTAAGATCAAAAACTCAGGTGATGGCTGATGCTGATGAGGATGTGGAGAAGAAGAAATACTCCTCCATTGTTGGTGAGATTACAATCTAGTACAACCACTCTGGATATCACTCTGGCGGTTCCTCAGAAAATTGGACATAGCATTACCTAGAACCCAGCTATACCACTCCTGGGCATATACCCAGAAGATGTTCCAACATATAATAAGGACACATGCTCCATTATGTTCATAGTAGCCTTATTTATAATAGCCAGAAGCTAGAAAGAACCCAGATGTCCCTCAACAGAGGAATGGATACAGAAAATGTGGTGCATTTACACAATGGACTACTACTCAGCTATTAAAAACAATGAACTCATGAAATTCTTAGGTAAATGAATGGAACTAGAAGATATCATCCTGAGTGAGGTAAACCAATCACAAAAGGACACATATGGTATGCACTCACTGATAAGCAGATATTATCCAGAAAGCTTGGAATACTCAAGATACAATTTATAGACCATATGAAGCTCAAGAAAAAGGAAGACCAAAGTGTGGCTTCTTCAGTCCTTTTTAGAAGGGAGAACAAATACTCATGGGAGCAAATATGGAGACAAAATGTGGAGCAGAAACTGAAGGAAAGGCCATCCAGAGACTACCCCTACCTGGGGATTCATCCCATATACAATCACCAAACCCAGGTACTATTGTGGATGCCAACAAGTGCATGCTGACAGGGCCCTGATAAAGCTGTCTCCAGAGAGGTTCTGCCAAACACTGAGGCCAATGCTTTCAGCTAACCATTAGATTGAGCATTGAGTCCCCAATGAAGGAGTTAGAGAAAGGACTGAAGGAGCTGAATGTGTTTGCAACCCCATAGGAAGAACAACAATATCAACCAAACAGACACCCCAGAGCTCCCAGGAACAAAACCACCAACCATGGACTACACATGGAGGGACCCATGGCTCCAGCTGCATATGTAGCAGAGGATGCCCTTGTTCCGGTGAAGCCTGGATGGCTCAGTGTAGGAGTATGTGAGGGCAGGGAGCTGGGAGTGGGTGGGAGGTTGGGGGAACACCCTCATAGAAGCAAAGGGTAGGTAAATCAGATAGGGGGCTTGTGGAGGGGAAACTAGGGACAGGAAAATATTTGAAATGTAAATAAATAAAATAATCAATAAAAAGGAAAAACTAAATAGCTTAATTAAATCACTCTTCATGATATTTGAAAAGGGGAGGATTTGTGAAACTGCATGTAAATCAATCAAAGATGTTTTCTCAAGCATGAGTTTCAGACTGAGTCTTGCAATCAATCCTTCGAGTCAAATTTGTTTCTTGGAAAGAAGAGAAACCCAACCACCTCTCTCCTTTATTTTCTATTTATTTGTCATTCCTTAAAGACATTAGCTTCTATTTGTGGCCTGTACAGTAAAATTTCTTTCATACACAAAGTACATGATTTTCACTTCCAATTCCTGATGCTTTTGTAAATTTTCTAAAAGAAGAATTTGATGACTAATTAGGGTGTGTGAACTTTCTGTGTGAAGATCCCTCATGTATCACCAGCTTTGTAAGTCTTTCAGAGGACCGTGCTCTGATAACCACATATCTGAGGTGCACCTTAGTCTGTGAATTGGTCTTATTTCCATACAAATTAGGGATAGACAAAAACTCATTCCATTATGCACCTTAGAAAAGTCGTTCAGAGTACATGCTTTCTCTGATGTCAAATATGCCTTTATAAGTTTGCTGTTTCTTCATGATGACATTCTTAAAAATACCTGACAAGTTATATTGCAGAGAGTAGAATTGCCATATGAAGTGCCTTACTTTGTATCTATATAATTTCTGGGAAATATTTCGGAGAATAACTGACTAGGACAAAAAAAAAAAATGGTTCCTTCAGCCAGCCACAATCCAGAAGCTTTGTTCAATATAGGTGCAAACAAAGCTTAACTGAATAATTTGACCAATGGTCATGACCATATTTTCTTTTATATCTTTTTCATATAAAATGAGAAAATATTAGCACCACCATAATCAAGACTATTCTGAGAAAACATTAGGGCTACAATCCAATAACTCTTTTAACACTTTTAAATTGCTTTATTGAATTTAAGGGCATTAACTTTATCTTGCAATATACACAGACTGCTTAAGTTATCACAGAGGATTGCAGAAAAGTAAGTCACTCATCATAGCTCAAAGTATAAGTGGAGAAATTAGGGAATAACAAACTCATTTTATTTTTAAATTATAAATTTAAGTAGTACAACAATAAATCTAGATATTTTTTGGTTGATACGTTACAAATGACTTTACTGATTGAATACTTCAACTATTCTTTTATACTTCATTAATTTCTGCTGGTGTTTCTCATTCTGTTCTCTGTCATGGAGGATAAATCTAAAGAAACATTGAGTCCTATTAATACTATAAACTTCCCTGAAGTATAAAGTAATATTTGTTGTTTATAATTTTGGCCTAATGAATTATTCTAACCTTTAGTGTGTTCTTTGTTCTCTCAACACCCTTTAGTAGTTCCAAAATGAATATTATACCTGTGCTTTAATCACTGAACTATGTTCCTGTTAGCAATCAATGGCCTTGGCTCAATTTAAAAACAAAACAAAACAAAAAACAGATCTACTTCAAATTATTTTAAAGCAATTTTAAAACAGTATTGTTTTAGCAGGTTTTTTGGAATGTTTTGCTATGATGGATGACATTGAGGTATATGTTTCAATAATGGTAATCAGAAAAAATCAGTATCACTGATTCTTTTACTAAATTTTCTCTGTTGTCTGATGTCTCAGTACATATTCACTTATAATGCATAATTAGTCATGTAGTATAACTACTCTATCAAAATGTAACTTTAACATTAAATATCCCTGATTTACCGGGGGAAAAAAGTAGGCTGCATAGCTTCTGAGTTTAGGATCATCTAATTTTAAGGAAGCACCTATAAACATAATAGAAGCTCACAGTTTTTAAGTTAAAATTGCTGTGAATTTCCAAGATCATAAGGATGTGATTAATTTTGTGTTAAAGTCTTTTATTTCCAAGACACTTGCAAAAGTATAGAGAGAAAAAGCAAAGAAAACAAATCAACGGCATCCAATGTCAAGTTTGTAGTCAACATACAGATCTCATTCAGTTGACTCTCCCAGCACCAGCTGTAACCCAATTAAATTCAACAGTGCACAGGTGTTCACAAGACTTTCTAACACAAAACCATTCTTCCCTTCAGGGCTCTTAAAAAATTAGAGTCCTTTAATTTCCATACACCATCAAAACTCAAACCAAACAATAAAATATTGGGAAAAAAGAAATTAGATACAGCAGGGGAAAAACACAATCAGCATGAGCTGTAACCCAATTATGCTAAATAGCACTCAGGTGTTTGCAAGAGTGCGCTCACTTTGAATTTC
>JADRCD010233698.1:0-10995 GCA_019843815.1 Montemys delectorum | reverse complement strand
GAAGGAAGGAAGGAAGGAAGGAAGGAAGGAAGGAAGGAAGGAAGGAAATAACATATCCATAAATTGCTTTGCTGAGAGGCTTTTCATGTAACTGAGGGAAAAAATCACTGTTTTAACTTTAGAACAGCAATTAACACTTGCAATTTGGAATTGAAAATACGTGTTAGCATAGAAACTAAAGAGGAGTGGCCGGAGAGAGGAGTACATGCTGCTCCTGCAGAGGACAAGCATTTGGTTCCTAGCACGCTTATGGGAATACCTGTATACATGTAACTCCAGTCCCTGTGATATGATCCCTCTTCTGAATTCTACATGCCATGCAATACACTCACATAAAACACGTAGATGTATGCAATGAAAATAAAAATTAAACCTTTAAAAGCAATAAATTAAGAAGGTATATACACTATTTCTAAAGAACGTTGAACCAAACATTAAAAGAAAAGTAAATAAGGAAATATATTCTATAAGACCAAATCTTTTAAGTTCACACTTCATTTTAGAGAACCTGACCCAAGGTAAATTAACAGACCAGTACCTAGCATTAGTTTCTAAGTTACTCCCCTGTGTCTAGCACTAGTCTCTAGGTTATTTCCCACAACAAATCTGCACCTCCAGGTTACAAACTCGCCCCTGTCTAACAACCACCAATTAGGAAGAAATCAAAAGTTAAGCTTATGGTTTGGCTCCCAGCACCAGTCAGTTATACTAAAGGCATACCAATTAGATGCTTGCCAGACTAAAAATACTCACCCATCACTTGCTACTTTCTATAAAACTTTGCCCCATGAGTGTTCTGGGCTTTTCTCCACCAAAATCCTTAGGTGGGATGAGCCTAAACTTGCTCAAATAAAGACTCTGATGTGATTGCATCCACTGGATCTGTTTCTGAATAGTCTTTTGGGGTTCATGGATACTTCCTTGGTACTACATTTTGGTACATTGGCCTGGAAGTTCCATATGGCTTTCGGGACTACAGGTTTCAATGGGTTTCATTCAACTATGGGTTTTAATGCCAGCAAATCTAGTCTAGGTTTGTCTATATGTGTGTTTGCAATGCTGTGATAAACTTCTTGTTTCTTGTCTGTTCACATGCTAATCTCTTTGTTAAGAGCTTCTTGTCTCTCCACACACTAAATCTGTCTATGTAACCCATGGCAGTGGCATGGGGGCTCGTGTGTGTCTGCGTAATCCTTCTGAATCTGAGACTGATGTGATAACTTTGGTTTTGAGGATCTGCGCAACACTACCTGCTGTGCAGTTCTCTGTTCACAAATTCTTAGTGGTGCCACATTACAAAATTCTGAATTACAAAATACTATTCTGGAAAAAAAGCCTTGAGTCTACATTCATGGCCTGGAGCATTTAGGAGGAAGTGTCTGGGAGCTGTGGCCATGAGGGGAACAGGAGATGTTCTGAGCCTCCATTTGGGGCCTCCCATGCATGAGCTTAGAGAGAAGTTCACAGATTTGGTTCTTTTCTTGCATGTGTGTTTGCCACCTACTAGTTGTTTCTCCTTTCTGCCTGATAGAGAGGAAAGGTTGGACTTGTGGGTTTTGTGTGTTATCTTATAGAGAGGAGGAGTTTCTTTTTGTGTATGAGTGCTATTTTCTGGCTGTTTCTCATTTCTGGTTAATAGAGAGGAAAGATCAAATTTGTGTTTTTATATTTTATAATTCTTGTTAAGAGGTGAGTTTCTTAAGGACGTTTAACAAGGGCCAGATGCTTTCAACTCCACTAGAATTTGTTCTTAGTCATTTTAAGGATGTTTAAAGCATGGGTGGGGAGTCTCTTGGGCATTATTAAGAAAGATCAAATTGATCACATTCTGTAACTCAGAATGGCCCACATTCAACAGCAACCGACCCCCAGAAGGATCCTTTGACCTGAGATTGGTCTAGGGGATTGAGAAAGTCATTTTCAAACCTAAAATTTAGCCACTCATACCAAATACCTTATGTGGTAGTTTGGCTAGACCTCCTAGAGGACCCACCCTCTTGGCTTAAACCTTTCCCACACCCCTGCCCCAGACAACAGGCAAAAGTTATTGCCTTCCTACCAAAAAGCCAGAGGATGCAAAGGAAAATATCATCCATCTCTTTCTGCACCATCCCTCTACCATTCCTCTGAACAGGAATGGAGGAGGATGTTATCTTTCCACCCCCATATTATTCAGTTCCTCAGGTGGGAACAGCAGCTGCCACAGGCAGCCTCATCATAGGGTGGGGTGAGGAGGACCTGCTGCAAGGACACAAACTGATGGGGGCCACCTCCTGAGCTGGAGTCTGTTGTCCTGCCCTTGCACATAGCTGTGCTGGTAGATGACCAAAAGAACCAACTCTAGCACAACTGGCTTTTTATCCCTAGTGACCTCTATTATCAACAACTTTTGCAGGTTCCCTTCACCACAGAAGAGAGGAAGGAAATCCAGACAGAGGCCAGGAAGCTGGTTTCTGGCACAACAAGGGGAATATCCCAATAACCAAAGAGCTATTGATGTTTGCTTTCCTCTAACTTGCTCAGGATGGGTCTTTAATTCTGTTCAAGGTAAGAGTAGACACTTGGTTTACCATCATGCTCTGCTGACCAGTCTCAAAGCAGCTGAAAATAGTCTACCAATCTGGCCAAAGTATATGCTGCTAGGCAGCAAGAGAGGTTAGAAGAAAGGAGTCCCAGGGACTTAGTGGTAGGGATAGTGACAGAAGAGACACCGACAAGAGGGCACAGGCAAGAGATTTGTGACCTTTGAGAACTTATAATTTGCAATCAACATAATGTAGCTCTGCCATCAACATCTATCTATGATATCATGAGCTTTAACTCTTGTCCATATATAACACGGTTACTATTCAAACTAAGCTGTGTAGAAAAAGAAAAATCTACAAAGGAGATGTTCAAGAAATAAAGTAACAGTTCAGTGAGACAGTGCTCCTGGGAAAGTGGCCACAATGGAGCTCAGTTTTGAAGTTGAGCAGGTTAAAAAGCTAGGTGAGAAAGGTGGCAGCTTCTTTTACAAGCAGCAGGGACAAAAGCATAGAGGACAGAGGGAAAGGTGTGTGTGATGCCCCATGTGGTACTTTGGGGTGAAAGGGTATAGTCTTTTACACAGAAAAATGCTGCATGTGGTAATTTTCAAAGATGAAAGGGGCTCTCTCAACTACACATCACATTCCAAAGTAAACTGGGATGAGAACGAAACAATAGGAGAGAGATTTGGAGAGTATCAAAGTATGTGGGACCTGAAAGTTATGTAAGGAAAACATGCCACATAAAAGAACAGGCCATAAGAGTTCTGTAAGTTTGACCCAGGAAATTTTACATCTGACTTATTTTAGTAAAAGATCATATAGAAAAAAAAAGAAAGTAGTAGTTCCCTCTCTTTTGCTGTGATAAAGCATCATGACCCAAAGACATTATGGGAGAAAGGGTTCAATTTGGCTTAAGGCTCCAGAAGGAAAGGTTACATCACTGAGGGAAAATACACCCAGTCATGTTTTAGTATATTCAACCTAATTGAAACACATTGTTAAAAATCTCCAAGATGGTGGCAGAGATATGTTAGGGGTAAATCTACTTCAGTAAATAGCTGGGTTCATTTCAGTTAACTGGCTGAATAGTAAACTAACCCAAAACCCAGGATTCATCTTGGGAAAATATGACCTCACGCCTTGGAAGCATAAGTTGATCCTGGAAAACCGATTACATATTTAAACACAGGGTGGCTTGTTTTTTTTTTCACATGAGCTAAATTACACCATTTTACGCATTTAATGTGACATTGTAAATGTTTCTCATCTGTATGACCACCAAGCCATTTTTTTTTACTTTAAATAATTAGAAAATAAAACTCATAGATATATTTTTTAAACATTGCAGCTGAATGTAATGTTTACTCAAATTTGACAGTGTGCACTTTTGACCATGTTCTTCATCTGTCTTTTTCCCTTGTGGGTGCATTTGTGTCTGTATGCATATTTTAAGTGTTTTATAGAAAATTTCAAGCATCAGACCTTTTCCCCCTAAAGAATAAATGCTTCAGCTTTCATCTACATAGTTTCCTCTGTCACACAGGTCTCACTAATCATCTTCAATTAGTACAATCAGCACACAGCATTTCACTCAATCTAGTACCCACATCCACCCTTTGAAACTATATTCCTAGCCCTCTTTGTTGTATTCAACCAAAAATAAAGTCCATAAAGATTCATTGCATTTGCTCACATGTCTAGAGACTCTCCATTATATTTGTAATATGGCCCTTTTCTTTACTTTGTTTTTAAGGAAATTGGTACTTTTGGACGATGAACAGGCTTATCCACATCTTAAACAGTGATTTATTATTTATTTGTAATTATGTAAATGTGCATGTAGAAGTGTGCACATGACTGTCTGTTTCTCTAGAGGTAAGAGTCCTTGGATCCCCTGGATCTGGAGTTATAGGTGGCTTTGGGCTGATAGATAGTGTTTTGGAAAATAAACCAGGGTCCTCTGCAAGAGCAGAGCATATTGTTAAGTTCTTAGTCACATTTGTAGCCTCTATTTTGTTTTTGTGGTACAATGTTCCACGAAGTGCACTTGATTGTTTTCACAAGATTGAATGCTATTTGTGTATCCCTGGGTTATTTTGCATATTAGTGAGCGGTGCTCCTCAGAGTCACAAAAAAAGGCAAAGTAATTGTCTTGTCCTCATTGCTGGTCATCAGGTAGGGTTTGCCTGCTCTATCAACATAGATTATTTTTCTTCCTTTCTCTATCACCTCTCTATTATTATTATATACATATACATTAATTCCATTATTTAATAATTATCAATTCAACATTAATATAAATTTTAAAAGATGAAATTAGTTCAGAATTTACCACCAGACACTACTTTGTCTTTGACACTAAAAAATGCTCTGAGACCTTTCATTGTGACATACTTCATGAAGTGGAAATTTAGGCACTAAATAGGTTCATTATGACAGTATATCAGAGCATAGCTTTCTATTTACCAAAGTGATCTGGACGTATGCACCCATATATGTATAATGGTTGTATGTATAATGGCACACATGTGTTTATCTATCCACAAGAACATTCAGTAATCACATATCTGAGAAGCCAAGTACCCAAACTGAATAATTTGTTTATAATTTAATGATTGGGGGCTTTACCTTCTTTCCACTCTGCATTTGCCTTCTTCTAAAATTAAACACAGGGCTTTGGAGTTTCACAGATGCTTCATCAAAACCATTAAAATGATAAACATCTTCTTCATACTTAAGCCTGCATTGAATATAGTGTGTTTGCAGTGTTCTTTGTGTGTGTGTGTGTGTGTGTGTGTGTGTGTGTGTGTGTGTGTGCGTGTATGTGTGTGTGTTTGTTTGGTTTTGTATTTCCAGTCAAAATAACTCTTAGAAAAGCTCACAAACTGTTTAAGCAAATCTTTTATATTAGTTGAATACACACAATGTGATGCTGTATGGATTTATTGCACTTCACTCAAGAACAAAATCTCGGTAATTTTAGTTATTTCCAGCAGCTTTCTCACAGTTATAATGGAGAGGATAGCTTTGAGGATGTTGGACATACATCAGGAAAAGCTACAAGTGGTTGGATGGATGTGCTGAAAGAAGAATCGATATCTTGTTTGGGGGAGATATGCTTAAATTGTATTATAGTGATCAAACACTTTGCTTCCCTGCCTCTTATTAATATGAGATAGTTTTCTATTCTCTTACCCTAGAGTGATGTTTTCTATGCTTTGAAGTTTGTCAGTCCTATAGCTATCTTATCAATATGTAGCTTTGCCTTCTACTTCACTATTTGGATTTTTCTGTATGAATTTTGTACTTAAATTGATTCACCTCAAATTCACAGATAATTTTTACATTCTCATGATATAATCATGTTTATGCTCATATGTATTATAAAATCATATACTCTACCTAATTAAAATATTACTGCTTATGTTTCCAATAATATAAATATGAGCCAAATGATATATCTGTTTGCCTTACTTTTTCTGGAATAAACATTTCATTTTTTAAATTTCTATAAATTTTTGGTGGGGATAGAAGAAGTGGCATTATTCAACATTGTTGGTGGAAATATTACCAAATTCATCCACATTGGGGAACCATGCAGAGACTGATTATTAAACAAACAAACAAAAAACAAAAAAAAAAAAGACTAGTTAGGCTTGGAAGATGGCTTACCAAGTGGAAGCTCCTGTCCCCAAGCTACAGAATAAAAGATAAGTACTGACTTCTCCAAACTGTTTACTCTCTTCCAGGAATGCACCCTCCCAAACAGAAAGGAAATAAATGCAAAAATAATAATTTTTCTTTTAAAGTCAGTACTACTCAATGTAGAAATTTCATTTCTAGATACAAATCCAAGGAATCAAATTCAGTATGAGGAAAAGATTTCTGCACACCACTGTTCATTGTACTATTGGTCCTAATGGCCAAGAAGTAGAAGCAATTTAAGTATCTACCCATAGACGAATGAAGAAGATTGCACAGTATACATAGATTAAAATTCTGTCATTCATGATAACATACATTAAACAGGTTAATATCATGTTAAGTGATATGACCCAGGCTCAGAAGGACAAATACCATGATTTTTTTCTTGTCAGATAAAATAAAGTAATAAACACAAATAACAGATTACTAGCCAGAAAAATAAAACTTGGAAGAACAGATTAAAATTACAGGAATGTGTGAATGGGATACCTATTTTGTATCATGTAATATATTGACTATACTTAATGGTAGAAGACATTTTGGGAAGACAGCTTAGTTAATAAAGTCCTTACCCCCAAATCATGAGGCCCGTAGTACAAATACTCAGATCGCATAAAAAGGCTACGCACAGTGGGGAATGCCTACAGCCTGTGTATTAAGAAAGGAAGCACAAAATGTAATATCTTTAAAGCTCTTTGGTCAGTCCTTTTATGAAAATTATTTGTGGAAAGTAAAGTAATCAGGAAAAGAAAACTGACATCTATGTTTGACCTTTAGACATATATGGAAATATACATATACATGTAAATACACAGGTTTAGGTACACACACAAACGCATAACTGTATAGTACACCAATATGTCTTATACTATACTGCACACAGCACAAACAATCTACACACATAGGCTCCCAAATTCTAAGAGGTTCAAATAATAATCTCTTTTGATATATTTAAAATCTATTTTTTACTCCTTTGGCAACTTTTTATGAGCTTCTATTTTCCTCTAATTTAGTCTTTTGATTTCACTTTGCATGTACATTGTCAGGCATTCTTTGGTCCACTATTCTTTATTTTTGTTGTATCTTAGTCAATTTAGAAAATTCTATTCTTAAACCAAAATTATGTAAGCAAATACCTTAGCTTTTATTGACTCCAGACATTTTAGTGTTAACTTTTATTTATATAAACCACTTTAGTTTATTTGTATGAATGTTGTGTGCAATGCATTCAAAATTATGTTATTCTAAGTAACAACCTATGACATTAACAAAGTATAATCTTAAATGATGTTAATTAGTCCAAATCATTCCAGAAAAAAATGTTTTAAATATCTTTCTTGCTTTCATATTACAAGCTTCACCAAATAATATAGAACAATTTTTATTGAGTTTTGTTTTGTTTTTAGTTAAGATTCTAATTGTTTATAAGTTACCTTAACAGTTTTGAAAACACAATTTTGCTTATTTTCCTAACTCTGGCTCTGCTCTGGCAAACAGCTAAGATATTACAAGATTTTAAGGTATTATAAGGTTTTTGGCTGTTTTGTTGTTTATTTGTTGTTTCTCTGTATTCCAATAGAGTTCAATATAATATCATTTATTTACAGTGACTCGTGATGATTCTTTCCCCTAAATGGGGACTACAAACCAACAGTATTTAGGGCAAATACCATTCTGCAGCAGATGGAAACTTGACCAAGAAAATTATAACTCTGGCAGCAGTAACTTGAACAGGAAAGGATTGCCCACTGTGAGCATGGGCTAGTTCTTTAACAAAACCTGCGGGTTTCCTCTCCCACTGTGGCAAGTTCCAATGGCCAGAACTGTCAGCAACCCGGGGATTTCAAACATTTGAGTCCAATCCTGAGATCTGTCTTAGACATTTGTGTGTCTGGTGATTTACAGAACTGAAAATCACTGCATGGTGTCTACTGCTTTTCCCTTAAGATGGTGACAATTTTCTTTGAGGAAATGACAGGAAATATGCAGGCTTTATACTTTTATTTTCCCTTCTTATTTCAATTTTACTCTTCAAGCACAGACAAATAAAGTACAATCATGCTTACTGACCCTTTTCTGAACAGGCTATCAGTGTAATGATGTGGGCTTTGCAGGCTATATGGCTTATTTGTAATAGATCAAACTCCCAATGTGGAAACAAAGGAGCTCCAGTCTCACCTAAATCCATGACTGAACACTTGCCCTAAGCCTTTTATATTTTCTATACTATTTGCAGAGTATCATAACTTCAAATAATTTATTCTAAAGTTATATATCCCAGAAATACTTTTGCATTAGGACAAACAACCTGTTATGCTAACTCCCTAGCTACCCCAGCTATCCTCAGGTGTCATATAAACGCTCTTACTGTGTCCAGTGATTCAAGTCCTTATATTCATTCTCAATTAACATGTCAGATTTTAATTCAATGAAAGCATTTTCTAGAAAATTTCTCACACTCTAAGATTGCCTAATAACAATACACCTGTGTCATGTTTATGCTGGTCTTCGTTTGATCTTTAAATTTGCAGAGTAATTTGGATACTTCTATCCTGGTTAATATCTATACATTAGATTTCATAAAATAGCTTTCAGGTCTTTGTTTATAACATGTCACAGACTGATTCCAGATCCCCGATTAAATGAATTTTAATGTCTCTCAGATGCTGTTAATGGTCTGAGAGGTAAGGTCTATAAGAGTTTATGGAATCAGTTGGCTATGGTTACACTTAAGTAAACACAGAGACATAAAATATTAATAAGCTCAAACACTTTTTTATACAGAACAATGGAACCTAGAAGGATATGATACTATAAAAAATATGTCCAACCATTTAACAGAGGTAAAAAGCTAAGGGAAATTCATGTGGATGTTGGAGACTATGTGACACTCTCCATGTGACAGGAGACCATATGAACAAGTAAGTACAAGAGAGCTAAGGCAGATTGTTCCATGGGCCGGCTCACTTTATCTTAGCTACTGCTAAAAAGGTACATGTTTGGCACTGTGGAGATTAGAATGAGATCAGTGCACAGTTCTCACCTCTCAAATGAAAGTTCTACTGCAGGAACATCAACCTCAATATGTTTGGGAACCTATCTACACTTTTAACCTTAGCACTACTGAGAAATCACATTTACTGCAATACATGGCAATATATTTTAAGTAAAACATCTGTTTATTGGCACATTCCTGCACTTCCTTCTTGTCTGTTCTTTGAGTTTAAACCCCTGGGATTTAAAAGATTAGCCTAGGGCTCTAAGGTGAAGAACTCTATGAAGCTTATTGCAAGTAGAATAGATTTCTTTATAAGAACTGGATACCAGTGAGATTCAAAAGAACTCAAGTCCCTGGATCAGCACAAAGCTGACTACATCACAGAAACACAAGAAAGGGGAACAGTAGGTTTGTTTGATTTCTGTATTTCTCAATTGCTTCTTCTGATTTGTTTAGAATAGTAGTCAATTAAAGCTATATTCAGTTTTATGTTAATTTAAAAGTTATATCTGTAATTTTGTATTGTATCTATGAAATATTGTTTCATGGAAAAATTAACCTGTCACACAGCTTTTTAAGTAACAACTTTTATGAGCATAGGCTTATGTCTTACCTGATAATGACTTTGCCATTCAAATTTAATATCCTCACAATAATTATACTTTTGGAAAATAAGAATAGGATAAATAGTCTACATGATTATGAAATTAAAGAAAAATATGTCATACCAAATTTAAAGAACCATAAGTACCAAAGGAGAGGAAAGCCGTCATTCATTAACAGAATACTTAAAAGGAAACAATTAATTGAACAAAATATGATAATTACACCTCAGCAATCCATCATCTAATTCCAAAATTTTGTCAGCTTAGTACACAATGTTTGAACAACTGATGAATCATTAGTTTTTAAAATACTTATCAGTAATATATTGTGCAGAAAATACTACATGCAGACAAATTTAAAGAACTTTAAAGAAATAAAAAAAATCTATAAATGTAATTTTGAGGTAAAATATAAGAGAAAAAGGTTGCTCAAAGATTCCTGCAAACTATATTTCTCTCTGGTGACTTTCTAAGGCAGGACCAGCTGGGAGGCACAGGCCTCATGAGTCAAGCAGGGGAGCTGCAGGGAGGCAGGGACAGAATAAGCTCTAGTCATAAACACCAAGAGCATCTAACATCAGAGATCAAGAGATAGCAAAAGGCAAACACAAGAATCCTACCAACAGAAACCAAAACTGCTTGGCTTCATCAGAACCTAGTACTCCCACCACAGCAAGTTCTGGATATCCCAAAACACCAGAAAAGCAAGATTTGGATCTAAAATCACATCTCACAATGATGATAGAGGAACTTAAGAAGGACATGAATAACTCCCTTAAAGAAATACAGGAGAACACAGTTAAAGAGGTACAAGCCCTTAAAGAGGAAACAAAAAAATCCCATAAAGAATTACAAGAGATCACAAGTAAACAAGTAGAAGCCCTTAAAGAGCAAATTCAAAAATCCCTTAAGGAATTGCTGGAAAACACAAACAAACAGGTGAAGGAATTGAGTAAAACTATCAAGGACCTAAAAATGGAAGTAGAAACAATAAAGAAAGAGACAACTCTGGAGTTAGAAATCTTAGGAAAGAAGTCAGGAAACATAGATGCAAGCATCACCAACAGAATACAAGAGATAGAAGAGAGAATCTCAGGGGCAGAAGATAACATAGACAACATTGACAGAACAGTCAAAGAAAATGCAAAATGCAAAAAGA